>CAOGCB011504056.1:0-10377 GCA_948266635.1 Cnidoscolus chayamansa | reverse complement strand
CTTTCGCAGAAACGTTCTAAGCTCTGTAGATGCCAAACACTAGGTTTTGGCTTTGTAGATGCCAAAGAAATATGCTAACTAAGCTTAGGGGTAGAGGAAAATATGTAATTATAAATGTATATAATTTAATATAGTTTTTTTAAAATATTTTTAGTTATAAGTGTATAAATATTATCATGTTATTCTTAATTATATCTAGGTTTTGTTTTGTTCAAATTAAAAAATCAAATTAAATTGATTCAATCAGGTTGATTTTTTATTTAATAAATTCAATTTAATCTTATTTATTTAATTAATTTAATTTAATTTCAGTTCAAGAAAATATTGATACGATCTTTACCAATTATATAAGAGTCTGATTTCCCGACTTGTTATTAACATTAGAATTCTGACCACTCAAATGAGACCAAAACCGTAACAAGCATTACATTACACGTTATACTTATATTTTTCCATTTATTTACATTGTATTTACATTTCATTTTACATGCATTTTCATTAATATAAAGATCTCATACATTACTAATGATTAAAATACAGAAGAATAATTAAATTCCTATTACATGCATTTAACATAACTTGATCGTAATATCATAACTTAACGTGTAAGCCTTAATCATAAACATTTAACATATTCGGAACACATTCATCATAATATAATATATGAGATTTAGCGTGAATTTAAACATACATTACTCTAGTTTAATAAATTAACATTGTATGTATTTTAACTTTACATAATCTCATTTAAACATATCTTAGGCGCAATTATACACAGCATGGGATACGTCCACTCCATCCTGATGTCTCGGTACCTTCTGTCAACCTGTGAAAATAGTATGGGGAAAGAAGATGAGTGAGGGACATAAAAAGATAAGTTATTTGAATAACTTAGTGAGTAAATACAAAAAAAAAACATACATAAAATGATATTTCCACGCTCGTGTATGCATCACCTTTAGACATTTTACAAAAGATAATATTGTTACAAAAATCCCTGAATAGTTCCAATTGGCGAGCCATCTCTTAGAACTACCAATATGTGGCAGGTTGGCCATTTCCTGTAGGTATTTTATATGCACTAAGAAGCTCATTTTGGCCAATATTGGCCTTACTATATATATAAATATTTCATACATTTTCCATGGGACTTTTGAGGCGTAATTTTTATCAACGGTCATTGAACTATAGTAGTTATTTCATTTCGTCACTGAATTTTAAATCGTATCACAGAAGTCACTTATATTTTTTTATTATAAACGGTCATTGTCATCACAATCCATCAAAACTTGCATTTGTTGTATATGTTGTTGTTGGTTAATTTTCATCTACAGTCATTGAATTTTAGTAGGTCATTTATTGCGGTTACTGAACTTTAAATCTTGTCACAAAAGTCATTAATTTTTTTTAATTACAAATTATTATTTCCATCACAATCCATCAAAAACCTCAATTTTGTTGTATATATGGCCATCACAATCTACTTAGTTATTTTTTTATTGTTCTATATATACAACAAAATATTGGTTGTAACATATATACATAGGTATTTCATTTCAATTGATTCCTCGCATGAACATTATTTTATGAAGTTATTTTGCTTCAGAAAATTTGAGAACCTGATTTGTTGCTTCAATAATTCTTTGTAGCTATTAGGTAAAAAATATATATTTTTATAGTAATTGGGTAGGGGGAGAAGAGGAGCCAAGGTATTTTAAATAGTCTGTTTATCCAACATGTAAATATATTTTTTTTATTTAAATCCACATAAAACAACTAAAATTTCTATTTTGTTGTATGCAAAATAACTAAAAAATTATCTACATAATTGTGATAGTCATATATACAATAAAATGAAGATTTTAAAAAATTGTAATGAGAATGACCGTTTATAATAAAAAAAACAAATGAGCGGCTTTTGTGATATAATGTAAATTTCAGTGATCATAATGAATCACCAACTAAAGTTCAATGATCGCGAGAGAAAATTACTTGTATTATTTACTATGTGGAGTTAGTTTGAGACTTACAATTTTCTATGACAAAAATTTCCCTAATAACTTGTATTATATACTATTGTAGCACTATAAAGATCAAGTCTGAAGCCCTAATTCACACCGCATATTGAAACTCCATTTCTCACCTCTGCAACTTGAAGGTATGGGTCGTTTTTTTTATTCAATAATTTACTAAATATGTGGATGTAATTAAAATATGTTAAGAAAATCCATATATATATATTACACTAAAATCATATTATTTATGTTTTACTTAAATTATTATTTTAATGTTAATTAAGAAAGTTAAATATATTTTCATATTATTTTATTTTTTAGTTATTATTTTGTTATTCTTTTCGTATTGTTTTTTTTGTCGAAAAGATATATCCTTCATTAAAAGAAAATTATATTGGCATTGAGCCAAATACAAAGTCATATTGGACCATTAAATTACATATTGTAACACCTGACACATTTTCAACGCCGAATTCTGAATTTTGGATCAGAATATTCGTGGAATATTCGAAAATCGGATCAGAATAGTGTTTGAGAAGTAAAATGCTAAGTTATAAAAGTTAAATGACTAAAATATAAAACTTATGGACTAAAATAAACAAATGAAAAAGTTGAGAGACTAAAGTGAAGCTTTGCTAAGGCTAATATGAAAAGTCAGGTTCGGCCACCGAACTCATATTGCCACCTCTACTATAAATAGTAGAGGCAGCTAAACAAGGGGGGAGTTTTGCCAATTCCTCCTCATTTTCTCTCAAAACACAAAAAAATTAATTCTAAGTCCCCAAAACCTAAGAATCAAAGAAAGTTTAACAAGAATTGAATGTAAGAAATCAAAAGTTAAAGAATCAAGTAAGAAAAAGCTCAAAGTATACAAAGTAAGGAAACTTAAAGGAACTCGAATAAGAGAGTTCAAATATGAAGTTCCAATGGATTCAAGCCTAAATCCAAGTTAGTTAAATGTTCTAAAGGATGAATTAATGGAAGAAATAATGCATGCAAATTGAAATTAGGTTTGTTGTCTTAAGTACAAATGACCAAGAGGGGTGAATTGATCACTTTTTCAATTCAATCAAATTTTCAAGTTCTTATTCTAAACTCTTATGAAAAATTGTAGTTGAATACTTCTAGAGTGTTATCTCATTAGATCAATGTGTGAAAAGTTAATTATCTTAAGTTTGTAGAATATAAAACTAGCTAGCTAATTTTTTTTTCCTATGAAAAATTACTATTCACATTACTGTTCACGCTACTGTTCACTTTGAAATTAGTTTTGCTAAAATTTTGCATGTATACAGAGTTACTGTTCACGTGACTATTCATGTTAAAATTAGCTAAGTTTTCAGGTCTGCTAATTTTAAAATTTGTTTCAATAAATTCTTAAAAATAATCAATCAAACTTCACTAAATATCATTTAGATAATTCAAGAGATATTAATAAACTATCAATCAAAGGAGAGTAAGGTAAAGAGAATTCAAACACAAGAATTTATAGTGGTACGGCTCAATTCGGCCTACGTCCACTCTTCTCAAGCTACTCCTTGAGATCTCCACTTCACTATCAATCTCATTTCCCAGATAAGAGATAAAACCTTTTACAATTCTTTCAATCTTCATTGGTGCTTAGAAAACCTCTTACAAGTTTGGTTTCCTTCAAACTTCTTTAAGATTCCAAGGTGCTTAATAACCTCTTCCAAGTGATGTACCCTCACTTAGACAAATTCTTGATTAGAATTGATGATAAAAATGAATCACTCTCTTAGTAATAAATTACAGCTGAAAGCTATAAGGAGAGAGAGAAGATTTGCCAATGAAACTCTAGAATGAAAGTTAATGAAAAATACAAAAAACTATGCTCAAAATATTCCTCGATAAAATCTCACTTTCATTCACCAAAAATTGGAGTAAATGCAAGTATTTATAGGTGAAAAAGAGCTTTGAAGATTTTTGGACTAAAAGGTCAACCAATGGCTAGTTTTCTAACCGTTGGAATCCTACATATGGCTGTACAATCTGTGCAGACTGCACTATTGTCAGGATTCTATTTAAGCTATGTTCAAAATTAGCTTAGCTAGAATTATTTTGATTCTAAAAGTAGTTTAGCTAACTTTAAGAATAGTTTGCTAATTTTGAAAACTGATTTGCTAATTTCATTTTAACTGTCTGTTCAGAAAAGTGTAGTTCTAAAATTAGTTTGGCTTACTTCAAAATATATCTTTCTTGATTTCAAAAATATGTTCTCAAAATTTATTTTGTAAAACTTTTTATGAATGAGATAATTTCTTTGACAAATCAAAAAGCTATTTTCTCTTACATGTTTTTGCCTATCTTGACTTATCTTCATTTCTTCTTGTCTTGATCTTCATATAATCCATTTATCTTCATCTTTAGCTCTTGCTGTTTATGCATTCTGAAATACTTGAATAATTGTTAGCTTGTTTCATTTAGTTTTGTAATCATCAAAATCAGTTTTCTCCTTATGGGGTCAACAATCTCCCCCTTTTTGATGATGATAAAACTTACTGATCTCATGAAAAATTTGTAACATAAAACAACATATACATTTTCATATAGAAGACAAAAATTTTTAGAGAATACTCCACCTGAGTTCATGCAGTGATTCAGCTCCCTCTGAAACACACATTCTATCTTCATTCGGTCCTTAGCTAATTTCATTTAACATTATTAGTTGTTCTTACCATTGGCTAAATTCATTTTGCATCATAGGCTGTAGACAATCTTACTGTAGTGATGAATTTAGCTTAGTAAATTATGGACAACTATCTTTCAAATAGCAGACACATAACACGCTAATTTCATAATCACCATCAGGCTAATGAAGGTATCAACAAATAGATAACAGTAAGCCAAAAATTATCAAATTTTCAAATAGGCTAATTATTTCCAAATAAGCTAATTTCATTCTCATCAGCATAGAGACATCTTTGTACAGTTAGTTTTCTTTTCATGATCCTTCTCCCCCTTTTTATCATCATCTAAAAATGAGGGATTTCATCATGAACAAAGACACTGCAGTCCTAATTGAGAGACACAAACCTAAATATCATTATGAATAATACAAATATTCATCAATCTATATGTTAGAATAAACATTCTCAATTTTAGCTCTTAAACACAAAAGATTATCATGAACATATTTTAAACATAATAGAAGGTTCAGATATTTCAACACAGAACTTTATGTATAATTTCCTTTAATCATTAAGAAAAACATACTCATAATATGCACTCATAGGATTCAAAAAGTATTGCAAAGGCTTAAACATATCAGCAACAATTTATTTCATTTGGTCAACCACATATCAGAAATTGATAGGCATAATTCA
This sequence comes from Cnidoscolus chayamansa, assembly GCA_948266635.1. Taxonomy (NCBI): domain Eukaryota; kingdom Viridiplantae; phylum Streptophyta; class Magnoliopsida; order Malpighiales; family Euphorbiaceae; genus Cnidoscolus; species Cnidoscolus chayamansa. Next base: position 5,018 of record CAOGCB011504056.1, on the reverse strand, counting down.
AATGCATAATAGTTAGAAATATGCAGCAATAGTTACATGAATAATGGCATGAATAGTAGCATGAATAGTGACATGAATAGTAATTTTTCAGTCTTCAAAATTGTCTTCAACCCATCATACAACATATAACTACTTTAAAGTATCAATACAAGCATTCAAACAAACTGTTTATTCATTCATCTAATTAAATATATCAGTTCATTTAAAATATAACACTATAACAGCATGCACAAAACATAAACTCACAAGGCTACAATCCTACTATTTCTCTCTTTTTGTCAATCATAATAAAAAGGATAACCAAAATAAGAAAATAGACTGTGTAGATCTTTAAAAAAGTTAGAAAAATGAACTTTTAGAGTTAAAATCCTTTGCTGCTAGATTTTCCAGATTTTGCAAGTTTTGTTTTTAAATCATGTCTGCTATTTCTTCTAAGCCTTCTAGTAAGTTTGAAAATCTATGCTGGTTTGAAGACTTTTTGAGATGAAGATGGTTCAAATAAAGGTATTTTAGGCATGATTTTTTAAAATAGATTTTTGTGTTGTGCTCTTTGTAAATCCTTGGATTTAGAAAATAATTAGTAAGAAAAGATAGGTGAGCTAACTCAATCTCAGGTTCTGATGTCATCTTCTACTTTCTCTATTTCTTCTTTAAGTTCCTCATTCAGTTTAGTTTCTGGTTCCTCTTGTGATGGTTCTAGTTCAACTTCAACTATCTCTTCACTTTTGGCTTCATCTTCTGGTTCAGTAATAAGTGAATTCTTCGTAGTTTCTGCATTATAGGTCAAATCCATGTTCTTTTGTAGAAGTTAATATGGTTCAGGTGAAAACTCTTGAGGTATAATAATTTGCATAGATTTGTAAACTTTCTCTAAGTTTTGATCCACCAACTTCATTTTTCTTTAAGGTTTATGCATTCTTGTCATACCAGTGGTTGCTTCTTGATGTTCTACACAATACTCCTCAAAGTTTTGTCCCCTAATCTCCAAATTTGCTACCAGCCATTAAATCAACTTTTGCTTCAATTTTGTTCAGTTAAATTTGTAGATCCGTGTTCTTCAAATCTTGAAGTTTTAGTGCCTCTATTTGCAATCTTAGAACCAATTCCAGGTTCATATGCAAATTTTTCTTTTGTTTCAGGAGAAGACTCTTCAAATTTAGGAGCAAAAATAACTTCAACTTCAATTTCAGTGTCAGGAGCATAAGGTGCAGTGAAAATAATAGGTGCTGGCTCCTTCTCTTAGTTAAACACAAAATCATCTTTATTCTATCCTTCATCCTTTGGTTCTAGAGGGACTTTCTGCTCTGCCTCATGGTGCTCATAGTGGATGTTTTGACTAAGCAATAGATCAATCTTCCCTTCAATTCTGCTAAGTTGAGTGAGCAATACTTGATTGGACTGGTCTTTGAACTTTAAAGCTTCAGTTTGCAACTTCATGGCTATTTCCAGTGAATCCATGACTACCTTGGCAGTACTCTGAATAGTTTTCAACATCTCTAGATTTCTGACATGTAGAGTTTTTGCCAATTCTTCTTTCTCCTATATGCTCCCTTTTCCTTTTTCTTTTTCCACTCTTTAATTGCTTTCTGAACTGTCAGATGCAATTCCTTCTTTTTCCTATACCTCCACAGCTTCCTTCTTTGTCTTTTTCCTTTTGTTTTCCATCTTTAAAAGTATAGGTTTTCTTAATTACCAGAAGCTGAGTGCCAATCATTTCCTTCTTTAAATCCACTCTAAGTTTCTCAAATAGGAGCATAAGAAACATCCCATAGGGTAGGCTCCTTACTGATGAACTTCTGAGTATACACTTGAACACTAAGAAGGCAAGGTTTAGATCAGCTGTAACAATGTGTAATCTCTTTTTCCCTTTTTCTTTTCTGCTGAAGGTCTCATTTTCACCATTGTTGAATGATTTTCTCAAAGCAAGTATAAGATATGAAAAACACAGCTTGAAAAGGAAGGTTAAAGATCATAGAATAAAAAAAAGGATTTGTGAACCTATCTTTAACTTTGAAGCTGTCAATGTAAGAAGGGAGATATGAAAAAGAATGGGTAGGCAGATGATAGGTTTCATAAATTCAATTAGGTGTGTAGAGAAATTTTGAAAATCATTGTTGTTTTGGATAAGAATGAAAGCATTTTTGAAATTAACTAACAAAGACAAATCAGCAGCAAATTATCATCAAAATCATCAATCAATTGATGCAATTATGGCTGTCCAATTTATATTATGCACTTCAACCATTTGTCCAATTTATAAGGTGTTGTGAAATTTAGATTTGGACACAGAATACTTAGCTACCTGAAAATAGATTAAGAATGCAGAAATTACTTTGTGAAGAGTATCTCAAACTCAAAACACTGTTTACATAGCAAATTTGCAATAGCATTACAATCCTTAATCACACAATAAACAACTAACTAAACTTCAGTCACATACAATTAGCACCACATTTATCAACTAATTGCATAATCATCATAGCCATCACAAAATCATCAAAATCATTTATCATCATAAGACAATTCATTTTAAGTAATTCATAATAAGCATGTTATCACACTAATCACATAGCAAAAATGATTGAAGAAAACATAAGATGTTCTTGAGCATGATGTTCCAATTTTAGCAATATGTTTTTAGAACATAGTAGTAGCATGTCAAATTCTCAAAATCACAAGATAGGATTTTTCTTATGACATTCACACAACATCTCAACTAACTGAATGAGTTTCATAAAATTCAACTTTTGTTCAGCTATATCACTCATTCCTAATTCCCTTATTATTCTGTAGAAATCTTCTTCATTTAAGGGCTTTAGTGAAGAGATCAACAAAGTGTTTTTCAATAGGCACAAAATTCACATAATATCTTCATTTTGGACATGATCTCAAATAATGTTTGATTTCTATATGTTTAGAACTTGGATGCTTTACTAGATTCTTAGTTAAGTTGATAGGACTAATGTTATCACTTTTTGTTCTATAATTCTCAAGTTGCTGGTTCATCCAAGGGATTTGAGCAATACAATTTTCTGCTGCAACATATTAAGCCTTAGTTATACATTATTGAGGATTGCCTTTTGTTATTCTATGAAACTAAAGCATATCTTTAAGAATTGACAAGTATCTAAGGTGATCTTCTTAAGTTGTCTAATACCAGTAAAATCAAGATTACCATGTTCAACTATCTAAATTTTCACTCTTAGTCCAATGGAGCATGTACAAACAAGATATCTAAATATTTTTTACAGCAATTTAATGGGATTCTCTAGAAGATGATTAAAATCTTGCACATAAACACATACTGAAATAATTTCAGGTTTTGATGCAATCAAGTAGAGAAGTGAGCTCATCATACCTCTTTTCAGCCTTTGATCAATTTCTTTATCTTTTTCACTTTATCTATTTGATGCTTGTGTTCATTGGAGTATTTAAGCTTTTCAAGTCCTCCATTTTTAATTTCTTTAGCATATTTTAATATGCATCAATATTTTGTCATCATTTTCTGTGAAGGATCATCAAGAATGTCCTCTTTTGGATGGTATATGTGAAATCTCCATTTTTTATGAGGATCTTCATATTGAGGTTCCTGAATTTGCAATTCCTCCACATTTGATTTGTTGTTCAAATTCATCTTTAGGTTGTGCACAATTTTCTGGTTGCATGTCCTCATTATTTACTTAGTATTTTGCTTATTTTTATTATTTCTACTAAGATCCAGTTTGCTAAAAATCTGCTAAATGTCATTACCAACCAAATCTCTTGTCTAAAGAAGAGTTAGTTTCATCAAATACATCATTAACGCATTCTTCAATAGTTAAGCTCTTTCTGTTTAAAAACTTTAAAGGCCTTGCTTGGGAAATATTAACTTAGAAGTATGACTTTTATATCCTTTGCATCAAATTTTTCTCAAGTTTTCTTTGTTTTAAGTATATAGCATTTATAACCAAACACTTGAGAATGTGAAACAATTAATCTTTTGCCTTTCTATAATTCATAAGGAGTTTTTTTTAGTGACTCTAATGGTTACCTTATTTAAAGTATACTAAGTTGTATTCACATCTTCTGCCTAGAAATATTTAGGAAGTTTTATTCTCATTTAACAGTCCTAGCGATTTACTATAGTGTTCTATTTTTGCTCTTAATATTTCCATTATGTTGAGATGTTCGTGGAGCCGAGATAGAATGAAAAGTATCATCTTTTAAGAAAAACTTTTCAAATAAATTACTTTCAAACTCATCTCATGCTTTAAAGAGATGATGCAGAACCCCTTTTTCATTTTGAACCCTTCTGTAAAGTTTTTCAAATATATCAAAGGTTCTATTTTTTATGAGCAAGAAAGGATACCCAAGTGTATCTAGAATGATCATCCACAATCACAAATGCATAAGCTTTGACATCTAGGCTTGTGGGTGTGATTAAACAAAAAAAGATCAAGGTGCAGCAATCTTAAGACTCTTCAAATTGTAACTACATTCTTTGGCTTAAAGTTAGTTTTTGTTTATTTTCCTAATAATGAACAAGATTTGAAAGAATAATCTCTCTCAACTTCAATTTTAGTAAACCTCTAATCAAGTTTTTCTTTGAGATTTTAACTGCCAAGTGCATACTTAACAAGTCTAAGCCTCCTATGTAATGACAAACTATTATCATCTAAAATAATGAGACATTTTTCACTATCTTGAAAGCAATCTAAATTTAGCATGTAATATTTGTCATGTCTAGAAGCAACAAACAGAGCATGATCATTTAAGTCAATTATTTCACAGTGAGTGGTAAAGAAGATTACCTTAAATCACTTCTCACACAATTGACTTGTATTAAGGAAGTTAAATTTCAAACCTGGAACTGAAGCAATATTTTAAATAGGTTGATCTATAATTGAGCCATTTCCAATCATTTGGACTCTTCCTTTATCACCAAATCTGATAAATCTTTCATTTCTCATGATAAGCTTGGTGAGATTATCTTTATCTCCTTTCTATGCATTGAATATCCACTTGTTTACACACTACTT
>CAOGCB011503981.1:0-16153 GCA_948266635.1 Cnidoscolus chayamansa | reverse complement strand
GAGCTTCAGCTTGATTTAATTAATTGATTTTAGCAATTTAAGGTGATCACAAATCAAGAAATAATGCAACAGTTTATGCACTAGGGAAAGCAGTAAAGAATCGCTAAAAGCGAGGAGGGAGAGTGATGCCGAAAATTCAAGGCGGGACCATGAGAATGGAGCTGGAGGCTGCTATTTATAGGCAAAAAAATGTGTTTCCGGCGGCCTGGGCCGCCTGTCTGGCGTCCTGGGGCGCTGAGTGGCGCCCAGGGGCGCCAGACCATTTTGGCGCCTTGGGGCGCTGGACGGCGCCCAGGGGCGCCAAAATTTTGTGCACCCTGGGGCGCTGGACGGCGCTCAAGGGCGCCACTTCGTGTGGCGCCTCGGGCCGCCAGAATGGCGGCCTCGGGTGCCGATGGTGGGTATTTTCTTCATTTTTTCGGTTTTTCGGGAGTTTTATACTTTCAAAAATTATTTCGAGGACACCTTTGGGTCCCTTGTGATTTTTCGGACATTTCTAGTACCACTTTGGTATAGTTCCGGGACATTTTTAGAAAGACCTTCGGTCTGGTCGGGCTGTTTGACTTTTTTGCTCGGTTTTCGTTCCAAGGCTTTTTTATGAGTTTTGTACCTCCGAAAATTATTCCGAAGATACCTTTCGGTTTCTCACGACGTTCTGGCGAGAATGGTCCGAACCGCCGGCGGCTGGCTTTATGTCGGGTGCCGAGCCAGCTGGGCTATTTTACAGTCCGTGAAAATGGGCTTTCTGAACCTCAAAATTTGAGTATTCACAGTGAGCATCATATGCTTCACTCATAATGTTTCCCTTTAATGCAACATCATCTGGCGCACACAATATGTCCCCAAATTTGAGAATACCTTGGCTATCAAACCTGAACTCATTATTCTCTCCATTCTATATTGATCTAGCAATTGTGATCAACTCTGGGTCTTCATGCTGTTTCTGAGCCACCTGTTCAAGAAACACTGAAGTTACCTTCATCTATGCCACTAAAGCACCATTCTCTGCTATCTCCAGTCGAAGCACTTGACCGATTAGTCTATACCACTATGTGACCATTGATCGTCGATGTGAGATAGATTACTCCATGATTTCTGACTAAGGACATCAACTACTACATTTGCTTTGCCCGAATGATACTGTATTCTGTAGTCATAATCACTAAGCAGTTCTACCTGTCATCTCTGTCTCAGATTTAACTCCTTTTGAGTCAGAATATGTTGGAGACTCTTGTGATCTGTGAAGATCTCACATCTAACCCTATATAAATAGTGTCTTCATATATTAAGTGCAAATGTCATTGTAGCCATCTCTAGATCATGAGTCGGGTAGTTCTTCTCATGCTTCTTTAACTATCTTGATGCATATGATATAACTCTATCATTTTGCATTAGAACACACCCTAATCCTCCTCTGGGCGCATCATAATATAAGATGAAATCTTCACCTGCCTTCGAAAAAGCTAACATCGGTGCCGTGGTAAACTTTCTCTTTAGTTTCTGAAAATTCTCGTCATATGCATCAAACCAATCAAACCTCTAGTTCTTCTATGTCAATCGTGTCATCGAAGCAACTATCTTGGAGAAATCCTATACAACTTTCCTGTAGTAGCCAGCCAATCCTAGAAAATTTCTAATCTCTGTAACTATAGTGAGTGTAGGCCAGTCTGCTACAACCTCTATTTTCTTAGGATCCACCTCGATGCCATGTTCGAACACCACGTGTCCCAAGAAAGATATACTACTCAATCAAAACTCACACTTCAAGAACTTCATGTATAGTTGGTGCTTTCTCAGTGTCTATAGAACCAATATTAGGTGTTGGGCATGCTCCTCTGTGTTTCTAGAATACACTAAGATATCATTAATGAACACTACCAAAAAGTGATCTAGGAATGGTTTAAAAGCTCTATTCATGAGATCCATGAATGGGGCATCAGTTAACCCGAACGACATTACAAGGAAGTCATAATGCCCATACCTCGCACGAAATGCAATCTTGGATACATCACTCTCTTTGATATGTAATTAATGATAGCTCGATCTCAAGTCTATCTTGGAGAAGCAACTAGCTCTTGCCAACTGATAGAACAAATCATCAATTTCAGCAATGGATATTTATTCTTTACAGTGACCTTGTTTAACTATCTTAATCTATACATAGCTTCATCATTCTGTCTTTCTTTCTTACAAACAGTATAGGTAACCCCATGGTGATGTACTTAGTATGATGAAACCCTTGTCAACTAACTCTTGTAACTGTGTCTTTAACTCTTCCAATTTTGCAGGAGCCATCCTGTAGGGCGGGATAGAAATAGACTTGACACCCGGTAATAATTCTATCTCGAACTCTATCTCCCTGTCAAGTGGCAAACCTGCAAGGTCTGTAGGGAATACATCGAGAAACTCCCTACTACTGGCACCGACTCTAGCTCTCTCACATTTTGATCTATTGTTCTAACACAGGCTATAAATCCCTAGCACCTCTTCCTAAAGAATCTATGCGCCTGCATAAAAGATATCAGACTGGTGGATGTACCTATGGTGTCCCCTTGAAATGTGACGTATCATCCATCCAATCCTCTGAACCTAACTGCCTTTTTCTTGCAGTCTAAGGTAGCATTATATAGTGCTAGCGAGTCCATACCTAGTATGACGTCAAAATCTGTCAAATTGAACACCACTAGGTCTGCTGGAAGGCACCTACCCTCAATGAAAACTGGACAACACTGACAGCTCCTTGACCTCTCCCTTGACCTCGACCTTATGGAACCACTACAGAACTTGGCCAAGTAGCCAGTGGAGCTACATTGCTCGTACCCGTCTGCTGTGTCTGTGCTTGTCCTGTCATGTTAGGACATTATATGGAGAAATGACCCTTTTTGGCCAGATATGTAACATGATGTAGTCCCAAACCTGCATAGAACCTTATGTAGCTTCTCGCATCTTGCACAAGCAGATTAGCTTGACTCTGAACTCGACCCCTTTCCCATGTCGAGCCTTGACTTGACCTTAATCCAGAACTTATTCTTTTTGTTCTTGGAGCTCTTATTTTCTCTTTATTCTCCTAGGGTTATAGTTGCAAGAGAGGTGAGACTGAGCCTCCTTACATCTGTAGCCCTAGGAACTGCTGATGTTCCCTAGCATGACGATCGAGGTGATACTACTCTCTCGATAATCGCGCTTGCCTCCATCTTTCTGGCAACATCAACTATGGCATGTAAATTTTCTCTCTGCTGCCATGGTCAGTGACGAGTACCTACTATGAAGTCTCATGGCATAGCTTCTTGTTTTCTTTCTTTCTTTGTCGTATGCCTAACCCACATACAATAATATATCAGTGAATCGGTCCGTATACTCATCAACACTCATCTCGTCAGTTTGCTGAAGTTGCTCAAACTCCAACATCTTTAATTCCTTTAAACTGTCTGGGAATGCCCATTCTGTAAATTCAGCAAAAAACTATTTCCAAGTCATCTACTCTATCCTAGGCTCTATATAGACTATGTACCACTCCTTTGCCTTTTTACATCGGAGTGTGAATCCATCCATATGTATCGCTCTACTGTCATTTACCCCCAGTTCATATGTAATTATCTTGATTGCCTTGATATACTTAAATGGATCATCTCCCTCTTTGTACTTGTGAGCATCCAATTTTAAGTAGTCTATCATCTTTGTCTTGCCACTACTCCCTGAAGATACCCTAGGTGGTTGTGGCGGTGGGGTAACTGGTTATGTAATTGGCTGTGGTTCTACTGAAACTGATGGGACTAATGGGGTTGGGTTCTATGGTCCTACCCCTGGGTAGCCATAATATGGTGGGTTCAATCCATAGGGTGGGTAAGGTGGATACATATAGTAAGGCATGTAAGGAGGGTAATATGGGTAGTTCTGTTGCCCTATGGTGCCACTACTTGGGTAATCATAACCACCCCCATAACCATAACTTTGTGGTAGAGGTGCAACCATGACAACTCGTATACCCTTCCACACCTCCTCCAACACCAATACCTAGGTTCTCATCTCTTCTCACTATATGCTCAGCTGGCAAATCTCCCATGGACATTCTAGAAGGCTCTGCAGCTTTCCTATTTACATCAAAGGACCTTCGTGAGTCCCTTGATGTATCTCCCTGAGAGCTCCTTCTTGCTTTGTGCTTCGATGTAGAGGTGTTAGGGGGATCCTTGATACCCTCATATTTAGGAGGAACTCCTCATAAATGAGTTGATCATTGTGATCCACTCATATTCGCTTCTATTAAGAGTACAAAACATACATATCATTTACATAACATTTAGTTCACATGTCACCACATGAACTCATTTGTCACCACATGAACTCACATAACATTTCACATCAACATCATTAATTTGCATAGTATACACATGATCATATACTTAGCATATTCATCATCACTACCATGATACTATATATTGACTCCCTAGTGGATGTGTACACCCTATGACGTTTGGCTCATGACATTCTATAAACACTTAACATTGCATGACTAAGTCTGATATTTTGAACCACATGCTCTAATACCAAGTTTGCAACAGTCCACCGATGCCAACTGCTACTGGTGTTAGAATCTCGACTACTCGAAGGTGACTGAAACCCTAACAAGCCGTAAGCATGAACATAAACATAAACATTATCATTAATCTCCATAAACATCATTATTAACATGTAATCTCGTGAATATAAAAGACTTTTGGTACAACATTAACTTAAGGAATATTTAAATTCCCAGTACAAGTGTCTTACATTATACCTATACACATCATCATGGTGGACATAAATATAAGTACCAAAAATCCAACGTAAACAATTTTTAAGTACATGAGATTATACAAACATATTCCTTAACATTGACATATCCTAGGGGCAAAACATACATAAACTGTATCATAGTGTCATTTCCGTGCTACTTGGTGTTTTTTGGTACGTCTTGCATACCTGTGAAAATGGGGATTAGGAATTAAGGATGGGATGGGAGGACAGAAAAAGGGTAAGCTATTTTGAATTAGCTTTGTGAGAAGATATAGAAAACTTATTCATAAAACATACTTTCGTGCTCATGAACATGTATCTTCACACATTTCACCTTAGGTAATACTATCACCAAGATCTCTAGGTGAGTTTCAGTTGGCATAGCCATCTTCGAGGAACTACCCGAAACATAAAGATGTGTCTAGAAGCTCCTTTCGACTATCTAGGTCCTTACCATATGGTAACATAAACATAAATATCCCCTAGAATGTCCCAATTACTTTGGTATTACTTCTAAGGGACAGTCCGTGATACATACCGAAGGACATGCTGAAACAGACAACATAGCATACATGAAGGGACAAACCTAGAGATATCCTGCATAGCCATCATCAAACATAACATATGGGATCATGGGTTGTCCAATACTACTTTTCACATAATATGTAATCAATGCAATGCAACATATCTCGTGATCTAATGCAAAACAACATGTAATAGCTGTGATGCATGAGCAAGCCATAAAATATATGTTTCTGTATCATAAAAACCTTTTAGTTCATATATACTTACTTGGAAATTTAAGCGTAGTTGACGAATCCTCAGTTCGTCATAGCTGTCCCTGATTTCCAAAGTCTGATCCTGTATTCCAAACTTTAGATTAGAGATTTAATATAGACTTAGAAACATATTTAAAATGTCCCTTAAACCCTCATAGGACATAATATAATCATAGCATAATTAATCTTAGCAATTTAGGTTAAAAATTGTTGAACATGAGACTTTCAGCAGTAGGTTCAACGGCCGAAGGTACCCTTACAAAGACGAAAGTCTCATTATCAGCAGCAGGCTCGGTTGCCACTAGTCTTCTTTGCCACTACGTTTGGTGGCCGAAAGTCCCACCTTCGACTACTGAAGCAGGACTTCATTCCTTCTCTTGAGTTGTTTTTCAGTTTCGGCAGCCTAAACTCCCTTTAGGTTGCCGAACTTGGATTTTGGCAATGACCAAGACCTTGGTTCTTGCATGTTTTCATGTCCAAAGAACCTACAACTCAACTCAATTTATTTCTAAACATTCACATTCATCAACTACGACTCAACTAACAACATTTTTATTAACATGCATTTATTAATTCATCATTTCATATAATTCGTCAATTTCCTTAAACTTTCCTAAACCTAGCATTTTAGCTTTCCTCTATTCTTTAACATGTATTTCTATTTTAACTATTCTAATTCATTTCTTACAGCATTAAACACGTTATATTATGCATACCTTCAACTTTAGTTTATCATTTGGTCATTTTTCACCATTTTTCTAATTTTTTCACTTAACCCCAATTTTCGTTTGCATGCAACATTTCTCTTGTGAATTCATCATTTAACACCTTAACTAACCTGGATTAAAGACTTGGACTGACTGGAACTCAGATTGAACATCTTTTCTTCAAGTTCTTCCAAGTTCCAATTATGTACTTTATCCTCTCCAAATCTTTTCTCTGTCTTAAACTTAATTCAATTCTTGTTTAACCTTCTTGAACCTTTACTTACGTTTTTGGGACTTAGGATTTTCTGTGTTTGAGAGAAAATGAGGAGGAATTGCCAAAACTCCTCCCTTAGTCGGCTTCCTCCATTATTTATAATTTAGGTGGCAACATGGGTTCAGCGGCAAAACCCGACTTTTTAGGTTTTTCCTAGCCAAACTTCACTTAGTCACTCAACTTTACCTTCTTTTCATTTTAGTCCTTTCATTTTATATTTTAGTCATTTTAACTTTTATAACTAAACATTTTGATCCCTAAACACTATTCTAGCCCAATTTTTTAATATTTCACGAATATTCCAGTAAAAAATTCAGAATTCGACGTAAAAAATATATCAGATGTTACATATTTGAAATGAAACATGAGGAAATAATTATTGAAATAAGTGCAAGATTCACAAATATTGTTAATATGCTAAAGGTTCTTACAAAGAGATTTGAATAATAAGATCTAGCGAAGAAAATCATTAGATCTTTTCCAAAGTCATAGGAAGCTAATACTACCATCATTTTTTTGTACAAAGGATTTCACTAGATACAAATATAATGAGCTAACTGGTCTTTTAATTGCTTATGAAATGATGTTCAAGAAAAATATCATTGAAAAAAAGAAAGAAAAAGTGAAGAAAGGGATAACATTCAAATCCGAAAAAGTGAAGAAAAGGATTCAAATCCGAAAAAGTGAAGAAAAGGATTCAAATCCGAAAAAGTGAAAGAAAAGAGAAAGTAAATTGCTCTTAAAGTTGAATCAAGTGAAATGTCAAGTATGACAAGTAATAATGATGAAGAGATGGCAATGGTATCAAGAAACTCTAAAGAGCATCCAAAAAAGCTAGAAGTTCATGAAGAAGAATTCCTCCAAATCCAATAAAAACTAAAGAAGAGAATATTTATTTTGAATGTAAAAAAATGGGTCGCATCAAATTGAATTGTCCACAACTTAAAAGAAAGAAATATGAAAGTGAGAAACTTAGACATGACAACGGAAAAAGGTTAATGATAGCTTGAATTGACAATAAAGAGAATCAAGTGATGTTAGTGATGAATTTGTAAACTTTTGCATGATGAATATTAATGAAGAAAAAGCAAAATCCTCTCAAAAGGAAGAAAGTGATGATAAGGTGTGCCTAAGGAGCAAGCAAGAAAGTGAGAAGTGGTACATTGGTAGTGGTTTCTTAAGCCATATGACCGATGATAAAAGCAAATTTCCAAAACTAGACATGACAGGAGAACATGTGAGAATTGGAGATAAAGGTAAAACTCTAATAATTGGTAGTGGTACCATTGGAACAATACCTTGCATTAATAATGTTGCTCTTGTTGATAGATTAAAGTTCAATTTTCTAAATGTAAGTCAATTGTATATAAAACATTCAAGGTAAGTTTCTCATACTTATTGTAACATTCAAAGCTTAAATAAAGATACCATGTTTATAGGAACTAGAGTTGAAAATATTTATTCATTTGATTTGCAATAATTTGAGAAAAATGAAGACAATTTTTTATGTCTCTTGATGATAGTTTCTGGTTATGGTATATAAGACTAGGTCATGCTAGCATGCATACTGTTCCAAAACTTTTCAAAAAGACAACTAGTTAAAGATTTACTTAAGCTCATCTATTGAGATGGTCTTCCATGTGGATCATATGCATTAGGAACGGAATATAGGTCATCATTTAAACTGGAGAATGCTATTTTCACATCTAGGCCATTACAATTGCTTCATCTTGATTAGTCTAAACTTGTGACTACTACTAGTCATGGTGCGAAATCACGTGCTTTAGTTATTGTAGATGATTATTCAATATATATGTATGGACATTCTTCCTAGCTCTTAAAGATGATACTTATAAAGTGTTCACTTTATAAGTATCATCTTTAAAATTAGAAGGGGTATATTGCAAAAATCTCTTAGAAGAGATTATGGCAAGGAGTTTAAAAATCATTTATTGAAGAATTTTGTTCCAAAAAATAGTATTTTCTGTAATTTTTAGCTCCTAAAACTTTCCAACAAAATAGAGTTGTAGAGAGAGAATATAACACTTCAAGAAATGGCTAGGACTATGATAAGTGAAAATCATTTACCAATAAATAAAGCTATCAATACCTCTTATTATATTATGAATAGAGTTCTAATAAAAAACCTATGAGATATGGAAAGGAAGAAAACTAAATATTTATAGTTTTAAAGATTTTGGATGTAAATGTTATATTTTGAATAATAAAAAGAGTAACCTCAAACATTTTGATGAGAGAATCTTACTTAGTTACTATACAAGTAGCAAAACATTAATGGTGTTTAATAGGAGAACCTTGTTGTGGAAAACGTTATACATGTTTTATTTGATAACACTAACCCTTCCTTTAGAAACAAAGTTTCTTTAGTTAATGATGAGCAAAATATTAGAAGTGAATGATCAAATTCTTGAAAATCAAAGAGAAGCAAGAACTAGAGATGATGAGACTAATGAAAATGTACAATAAGAAATGTCAAACTTGGAAGAATTGAGATTAGAAGATTTCCATCATGAAAGCTTATCACAAAAGTGGAAATATTATCAAAATCTTCTCGAAGAAAATACACTTATAGTCCATCCCACAAGATGATAACTAGAGCATAACTAAGGAAATATTATGGTAATATATCCTTTGTTTCTCAACATAAGAGTATTTATGAAACAAAAAAAAAAATGATGAGATTTAGATGCTTACCATGCAAGAAGAACTCAACCAGTTTAAGAGATATTAGATTTGGAAACTTGTATCTAAACCTAAGAACCATACAATTATTAGAATAAAATGGGATTTTAAGAATAAAATATGTGAAAATGGTCATGTTTTTAGAAATAAAATGAGACTAATAGCATAAGGATACAGTGAAGAAGAATGTATGGATTTTGATGAGACCTTTACTCCAGTCTTAAGAATTGTAGCTATTAGGATATTGTGTGGTCTTGTTATAAAAATTTTATGCTTTATCAATTATGTCAAAAGTGTTTTTCTAAATGATTATATTGTTAAGTAGGTCTATGTAGAATAACCTCTAGAATTTTTGCATCATGAACATCCAAACTATGTTTATAAATTTACTAAGCCCTTGCATACATTGAAGTAAACTTCTAAAACTTGGTATGCGAGACTTAGCAAAATTCTTTTTGCAAAAAAGTTCTAAAAGAGGGAAAGTGGGCATAATATTTTTTTATCAAAAGAGATTACCATGATATTCTTATTATGTCAATCTATGTGGATGATATAATTGTGAATTATATTAATGAATCTCTTTATAAGCCATTTTCTCAAATCATGCAAGAAGAATTTGAAATTGTGATGTGAGAGTTCACTTTCTTTCTTAGACTTCAAATGATGAAAATGAAGAATAGAATTTTCATTAATTAATCAAAGTACATCAAAAATATGTTGAAGAAATTCAAAGTGGAAAACTTGATTAATTTATGTGTCAATTTTTAATTATATCCAAAAGAATTCCATTTTAAGTGTATTGAAAAGAATTTCAACTATCTCATTGGCACACATTAATAGACTTATGTTACCCAAAATGTGAATCATTTGATCAAGTTGGTTAGAGTGATTTGGATTTTATCAAGAAGAGATTGGATAAAAAGAGCACATCGGGAACATGTCAATTATTAGGTCATGTATTAGTTTTTCAGCATAACAAGAAACGAACTTTTCATGACTTTATTAACGATAGAGGTTGAAAACATTGTAGCCAGTAGTTGTGTAGCATAACATTTATGGATGAAACAACAATTAGAAGATTATGTTATTCATTTTGCTGATGTATCTAACATAGTAATAATACATAGTAATAGTAGAAAAATTACTAGCACTTTCTAATCAGATCATCACAAGGCCAGGTAGGGAGTGGTACAGATTCTGTAGTAGAATTTTATTTTTCTACCTTTGGTATTATTGGTTTAGGATACTTGGTCCTTTGCTACCTTTTAAATTAGGCACTACTATGGTTCGAGCCAAGCTGTTGTATTTAGGCCTAGTTCTAAAGATGGTGACTTGTCACTTAGACTAGATCAAAGATCAACGGTGAAAGAACTTATTATTTTTGAACCCTATCAGTTGTCTCCCCTCTAAACTCAAAATATTTAATTTTGAGTGTGATGTGTTTGTTCATCTTCTTTTTCTTTGATGGTCGAATTATAACTCTGTGGCTTATTGTTTTTAAAGTTTGCCCTATTGAATCATTTACTTTTTAATTGTTAGTTTTGAGTTGAACATTCTAATTAAGTAACTCGACTTACTCTCTTGATTTAGCCGAATAGACGTAATTACTCTCCCGATTTAGCCAAGCAAACTTGACTTACTTTCCCGACTTAGTCAATCAAACTTGACTTACTTTCCCGACTTAGCCAAACATATCGACTTACTATCTTAGTCAGACTTACTCTTCGATTTAGCTGAGTATATCAACTTACTCTATCGACTTTAGTTGAGTATACTGACTTACTATCTTAGTCTGACTTACTCTTCGATTTAGCAGTGTATATCAACTTACATTCTTGACTTTGCCGAGTAACTTGAATTATTTTCTCGACCTAGTTGAGTAACGAAGGTAGTGAGTGATTAGTTCCCTCCTCTTGCTATATAATGATTTTTATTCAGCAAAATTATTTCTTTTCTTTTTTAAGGCTATATTTTTTAGAATGAGATATTCTAATAGTTGTATCAATAAATAATTTCATGCTAATGAATTTATTTGAGTAAGAAGTAACTCAAAGTATGAGAGGAACATACAAGTTTTGTTGAGTGATCTATTTCTCTAAGTTTTCCCCCATATTATTCTAGTCCTTTCTTCCCCTTTCTTTGTCCTTTGTGATTTTACCAAAGCATCCTTACTTCGCTGATGCATTCTTCATTTTTTGCATTTTTATCATATTTTTTAGCTATCGATGTGCCTAATATGAGTCTTGATATGCTTGATTTTAAAGCATCCTCATATTTTGTTGGTTGTTGATGTGCCTAATATGGCTGTCGATATGCTTGATCCTGCAAAGCAAATGCTTTAGTGCAAAAAGATATAACATGATCAATTCTTTATTATTATTTGAATGCACTTCTCTGCTTTTTTCATCATTTGCTTATGACACAATATTTTTGTTTTACTGCTTTCACTAGCCTTTAATGGGCTTTTTTTTGTCTCTAAGGAACATTCCTCGGTTCATTAATGGAGACAAATGGCTATATTCTGCCTTTATTAATATGATTTTACTCTGCCGAGTTATGAGGTTAGTCTCTCCTTTATTGTGCTAAGTACTTCACTCTGTTGAGTTATGGATTTAGTCGGTTTTCCTTCATTGTGTCGAGTACTTATCTTTGTCGAGTTATGGAGTTGGTCGACTAATGCGGAACCCCAGTCTATTGGAGACTGAAACGACATATACCCTAGTATTGATTTCTAGATTAGATAACAATTCCCCAATCTATTTTTCAATTAAGAACGCTTATTATGGATTCTTTGAATTAACATGCACATAAATAAGATTCATACAATTGTAAACTGACCTTATTCGTTATGCAATGTCGAGAACCAATTACTCTCTTTGTGAATAATACAATTATCATTCAATGATAAGAAAATTTTCATTCATTAGTTTCAGACATTATAAGTGGCCTTTATATATGGCCACAATACAAAACTAGGATTTTCTAATAAAATAAAGACAAAAACCTAAATTACCCTTAACGACAAAGGTTTTATCGCAAAAACAGACAAAATTTGCGACCGTGACTAAGAATGTCGCGAGCGCGACTTTGCAATAGATTTACACAGAAGCTTTGGATGCTTGGTCGCAAGCGCGATCCTTAAAGTCGCGAGCTCAAAAAGTGCCCCTAGAGAAACAGAAACTTTGGTTCCATACTCACGAGCGCGACTCTTCACTTCGCGGGCGCGAAAATGCACCTAGGAGAAACAGAAACTTTGTTTCCATGCTCGCGGGCGCGACTTTCCCAGGCATGAGCGCGACTTGGCTACTGTTCACGCACGAATGGCTGATTTTCTCCTGGTTCCAATGTGTTGAGCTGAACCAACCTTTGTCCACCCTCAGTAGTGAACATATCTTCAATCATGTATGGTTGCATGAGTCCATTAGAAATTCCTTTGAGCTCTTTTGCCCTTGACCTTGTAATTGGCCGTTATAGAGGTGTTAGCTCAATTGACTTTAAGTGGACTGTGCTCACATCATCGACATCCCTCCATTGTGTCGAGTTCTTATTTTTTTCCACGTTATAGAATTGGTCAGATTCCCTTCATTAAATATTCAAACTATCTTTCGTTTGTAATATTCTATCTTGATGAACACTTGTTATCTTCCACTTCATCTAAACTTAGTCTCATTCCCTCTTTATTCTCTTTCAGGTTTGCATATTTAACTTTTATTCATACCGACTTTCTTACTCGTCTTAACCTTACTTACTCATCTTAGCAAAATGTTTCAACTTATTCTTTAGTTGAGTGTTTCAACTTACTCTTCGCCTTAGCTGACTTATTCTTGATTCAATATGTCTAAATTCAAGGCATCCTCATTGAGACATCCTCTTATTTTATGGGTTGTCGATGTGCATGAGTCCAAGACATTCATTAAGGTATCCTCATTTGATGGGATCTTTTTTTATGTAGACAAATGGTTTTCTTTTGACTTTTTATTAATAGGTTCCAAAATCAAGTCAGCATACTTTACTAGCTTGTCTTTGAGTAACTATAAGTTGATTGACTTTTTCTCCTACCTTTTAAGTTACGGAGTTGATCGACTTCCCTTCACTCCACTGAGTACAACACTCTTTAGGATTCTCCTCTCGAATGTAATGAATTCTTTGCCTTGTCTTCACGGACTTCTCTTTTTACTCTTCCCTAAGTCGATCATTCTTTTCTTGCCTCAAAATTTCTGTATTTCATCATCCAGCCAGATATATTCCTAGGCTTTCTCCATCATCTATATGGCTTTGGCATTGACTGAGTGACATAACTTCTTAGAGCTAATTTGGTGATAGTAGATGGGAAGACTCAACAAAGGATGAAGCTGTTCACATCTTGCAACCTATATGACCATTTGAAATCCAACTATATGGCTCCTTGAATTCATCATCCCATTGTATTTGTCTAAAGTTGATAGCTTGAAATTCGGTGGAAAGGGCTTTGCACAAACTTTCTCCATTAAGGGGGAGCCCTCCTAGAGTTCATAGTCATCTTCTTCTTCCTTCTCGTAGCAACACTATACGACTTTCACCAGCTTCCAGTCGACCTTCCTTGCTTCTGAGGAGCATCCTTCCACTTCTTTCTTTATCAGCTTAATCAGCTGGTTAGAGTTAGTACGGAGTGTGGCTTGGGAAGCAATTTCCTTTACTCAATCGTGTTCCAATTCCTCCTCCAATTTTCAGATATGTTTTATTAGTTGCTCGCTAGTTAAGGCGCTTAAGCCTTGGTTATTGTTGGCCATTGCACATGAAGCAAATTTTTCAAAATGTATGTGAAAGCGAATTAGAGAAATAACAAACTTTGGATTGTTATTTGCCACAAATGGTGCCAACTAATGAGGCTTTGGAAAACCTTGTTGATGTATGCTATGAGTGGACTTGCAAAATAAAAGAAAAACATTCTAACGCTTAAATCAATGAGAGCTTTTAATAAGAACACAAGAAATCTCTTGAAAGTTTAGAAAAATCAGAATTAAAATTAAAATCTTGGAGAGATTAGTATGTAGAATATATAATACATAATCATAATCATAATCTAGCATATAGAATACAAAATATGTATTTTGGGGTTCTTCGATTTATTTGTATAGGTCTTTATAGATCGAGAGCCTTAGTCCTTTTGGACTTAGAAATTATAATCCTCTTTAGGATGAGATTTTATAGTATAATTTTATTTATCTATCTTTGGTATTATTGTTTTAGGACTTTTGGTCCTTTGCTACTTTCTAGATTAGAGTATGCTATAATTCGAGCTGAGTCATTGTGGTTAAATCATGTTCTAAAATGTTAACTTGTTAGTTGTATTAGGTCAGATATCTTATTCTTTTTGAACCATGTCACTTATTATAGACTTTAAAGTCTTCGACCAAAATACTAATGTAATGTAGGGTCGTAACAATTCCGAAATTATTTTCTCCAAATTTTATTGCCCTCGTTTCATGACTATCTACTGTCGTTATGTTTTGCAGAGAGTATCGTTCGGCTCTTATTCTTCTACCTTTATGTAAGGCAAATTGTTTCTATGGTTGTTCATCGAGTTGCATAGGGAAGGACGATGTAGCTTTCTATTGAGGGAAGGAGAAGCTCCTAACTTATGATATTCTATGTAAAACTTATTAGAATGGCCAACTTATATCTTGAATCATATGGATATATAACCGAAAGCTGGTAAGAATTATTTGGAATTAAGAGGCTGTAAGACTTAATTATTAGAGGGAACTCTTGGAGAGATTAATCATTAATATTTATTGAAGTTGTTATAACTACCACTGAGGAGTTGATATTATTAATATTTATTGACCTCGTTACAACCATCACCAAGGAGTTAACTTAGATGACAAAAGTAATTCATTCAATTTCGAGAAGCCCTAAATTCGAAGTCCACCAATAATCTACAACTGCTTTTGATCAGCACGAAATAACTTTGTAGTTTTTAAATAAAAATAATTAAACATATTATTAGATATTTTTACTTAATAATCGATTAAATTTCACGATTTGTTGTTAAAATAGAAATTATATATATATTATTTAATAAAAGATTCTTCCAAAATGGATATCACATTCACATATTCTTAGATCTCTTACCATATGGGAGAATTATAAAAAAGAAACAAAAAAGATGTCCGTCTTCCATAATATTATTCACAAAAAAAAAAAAAAGGTCATAAAATGAGGAAGTTGAAACAAGAAGTGGGAGTTGTCTACTTAGCATCTGCAACGCTGAGAATATCGGTGTGGCCAACTTTCTTCCTCAATTTGGTAACCAAATCCACCAGGTCAACTCCATCTCCGATCACCACCAGTTTTTCTTTATTATCTCCCTCTATCCCCATATAGTTCACACCTGCATCCACTATTTCAATTAATACATACTTTTATTTTCACATTTGTAATATACAACACGTAATGCCTGACTTCTAAGTCTGCCACTATACATAGTCATCCTATATATTCAAATAGGCCATCTTTTTAAATTCATCAAAATCATCAGCTAACACTTAGCCAGCCCTAACCCTATTCTCTCATAATTCAAGGTCTTGCTCACCAACTCATGGTGGTTTGAACACAATTGCTATTAGCTCTAAGCTTCCTTAGTCCTCGTTCAATCAATTCTCTTCTTCTTCTTCTTCTTCTTCTTCTTCTTCTTTCGTTTATGTTTTCCCAAACTTATTGCAAATCTTTACAAAAAGAATATTTATCAATATTTAAACCTTTAATTATTACTATCAGCTGACAATTGCATGCTGTCAAAATAATTCTACGCCAACAAAACTACATAACTCAGAAAAGATAACCCGATGAATCAATGATTGCAGGCCATTTCAGATCGTTTCATGGGTCAAGGTCATTAAGGTTTAAGAGTTGATCAAAGATCTTGGATGCAGCTA
>CAOGCB011501107.1:0-13824 GCA_948266635.1 Cnidoscolus chayamansa | reverse complement strand
ATAAAGAATAGATGAATAGAACATAAGATCACAACCTCTATTAATAGACTACGAATTTTTATAGTAACATCTACCAGCTTTCAAACTAATTCCCAACAACCTTTTTCTTCTTCTCATTCATGCATTCTTCCATTTCCTTCAACCACAAGTCTGCAAACTCACAATTCTTCCATGCATCAAACCAAGGTCCTCCACGAGTATAGTGTATTGCTTTAGGAAATGTCCTTGTGTCACCCTCCACAACCTTGTTATGGCCCTCAAGAAAATTCCACACAAATGGGATTGACCCAATTTCTTCATCCTCAAGCCACTGAAACCTATGAAGAAAAGCACCCGTTTGGGTATTCACAATCTCAGGTGTCAGCACCTTGTTCTTTGGATGGCCACAGTTGTACAACACCATAGAAGACCAATTCTTTCTTGGATACACAGTTTGCACTGCCCCATCCATTTTTGTGGTCTCTTTTGGGGCGTAGTCATGTTGCACACACATAATAGCATATTTGTCATCAATCAAATCAACCAATTCCTTGATGTCAGCCAAGTAGAGGAAATCACAATCAACAAACATTGCCCAACCCTCATAGTTGGCCAAGTATGGGGTCAAGAAACGGCTGAAGGAGAACTCTGTACTTTCCAACTGGCCCCTCTCACGCCAATACAGATTTTTCTTTCTAAGTTCTGATTGAATGATGGGGTTGATCTCAACAGGGATTGAAGATCGCTTCATGATGGAATGGCGACAGACCTCATATGCAACATCTTCACGAGGATCATAACCCACAAAGATCTTGAAGGGTTTGTCACTTGTTACGTCTCCATTTGTAATCACTGCGTGAACCCCACCATTGGTTACGGTCATTTTGGCAGTAGCTAATTGTGAATCAGGATCACAGACTTGATGTTTTAACTGTTTATTTAAGAAAAAGAACAAAAATTCATAGGATTAGCAACAAAATAGTTAATCACAGTGGGATTAATGTACATAGAAAAGAAGCAGCATTGCATCCATTAATATTAATACATCAGCATTTTCAGATTTGGTGTTTTAACTGCCTAGACCAAGCACATTCAAAGCAAATTAGGTTCTTTTTTTTTTTTTAAGTTTGGCTATGGATACACTTAAAAACGATTTGGTGTTTATCCCATCCCCCAACAACAACAAAAGATCCAGTTTCTCAGTATAGTGATCCAAAAAGCTAAAAGGAACACATACCCAGTTGTGAAAATTGATTATTTGCAAGGAAATCTAATTAAGAAATGAGAAATCTGACTGTCAAGCATACGTGTTATTATAAAGAATAAAGAAACAATCAACTGGAAGGCACATATCCAGTTGTTAAAAATTCTAAAAACTAAACCCATAATCATTCATGATTCATCAAAGAAAAAAAAAAGCAAAGAATCAAATAAAAATTTGCACTGGATAAAAACAACAAAACATGGTTCAGAGAACCAGAACAGAACCGATAATGAAGAGATGCAGAGAAAAAAAAAAGGAAAAGAAATCAGAAAGGAAGAGAAAGAAGAGTACCTGGAGAAAGGAAAATGCAGATCTTGAAGAAGAGAATTCAAGAACACAATTTAAGTGGGATGGTGGTGAAGCATTTACGTTAGTGAATGGCAGGAGATTTAGGGTTGATAGAAGGATTTATTCTATTTCTGGGGAAATCAATTGGGGATCAATGGTTTTGAGGAGAGAGAGGTGGAGCGGGGAGAGATATAAGCAGTTTGTGAGTGAGAGGCTTATGTTGATTTACTTGGACTCGTGAAAGTCAAAAACTCTGTCCAATGTTATTATAGTAACTGTGGATCATATCATAGTCCTGTCCTGTGGGTATACTTCGTCCTTGGTTTGGTCTGTACCTGATTTTCTCCTCAAATCACTTGTTTTATATTGGATTTTTAGTTTTTAAATTAAATTATTATTATATTTATTTTATAATATATTTTATGAAAAACTAAAAAAAACATATCAACTTTTATCATTTTCAATTTTGTTTTAACTGCATTGATCATTTTTTTTCAGTTGATGTGGACATAAGTAAATAGTATAGATTTTTTTTATTTTTTGGTCATATAGAGAAAAATATATTTAATTATAAATTTAAATTATTTAAGTACTCAGTATAAAATTATAAATCATAAATAAAAAGAATGAAGGGGTGAGGATAGTGTGATTAATTTAGCGGGTAACTACTATACACCACAGAAAAAGCTGGGATATAGAGCGTTGGATGCCAGGGCCGTGGGCGTTACAGATTCCTTCGTTGCTGTTATCTAGTAGTTTGTTTGTTGCTTCAATTTCAAAGCTGAATTCAGGGAAGATTTCATCACCGCTATATCTATCTTTATTCTTTAATCCAGCGGTTCAAATTCCAAAGACACTGATATTATCTAAACGCGTGGATCATTTTTCCTCTTCATTGCCCACCACACAGATAGTGTCGGCCACCGACGCCACCATTGCCAAACGCGTTAATTACCATATTGTGTTATCTCACGCTTTACAGCAAATATAAGGCATACGCTTCATTGTTCCCACACCTAATATTTATACCATTTTCTAGTTTAGTAGTAAGGAGTTTCTTTTTTCAAAATCTTAATTTAATCCTGATAATTTTAATTATACAAGTTTTAGAATATTGAAGCAATCTTTTTCTAATAAAATCTACAATATTTTTTTTTTGTTTAAAATAACTTTAAATTAAAATAGAAAAAGTAGCTGCTTTCAATTTATGAAAGGAGTTGAGACTACCATTAAGCAACATGAAAATTCTATTACATTAAAATGTAAACGTTACTTATGTTTACATGAGGTAAATAGTATTTACAAATAATTGAAAAAATCAAGCATATTTTTTTAGAAAAATGTAATTAGACAAGTAATTACAATCTAAATATAGAAAATATATAAATCAAGTTCAAAAAATTAATAATAATACATAATACATATAGCTGAAAATTATGTATTCAAAAAGCAGAGAGTCAGAAAAGCTAGCAGATTCTTAGAAAAACATAAATACAATTGGGACAGAGAAAGCAAAATAACAAGAGAAAAAAGCATGTTGGAAGAATCTTTACATGCTAGAGTCCAAAGGCCACTCTCTGCACATAATCGGGGCGTCTTTTGCTAGGCATACGAATAAGCCCTGTGATCTGGAGCTCAGTAACTGCCTTGCAAAACCGTGCTCTGTGGTGAACAAGTTAAAGGATCTTCATGCATATTGAACACTGGTATTGGTAACAATTTAAATAAGCTAACAACAACACGTCCCTCACATCAAAATCCCTAATGAACACACTGCAAGAGCATTGCGCAGCATTCTTTCTCATGGAATTTTTTTTTTGCTTTCACTAGTACCCTTTCTGCTCACAGCTAATGTGATCTACAAACATATGACCCGGATTATAAAACCGAGACCAAGCAATCATGCCATGATCTAGTTCCAAATTGCAATCAGACAAGTCGAATCCATAAAAGAAAAAGATCAAATCCAGAGTGATGAAAGTGATCCGACCTTGAATTGGATTGAAATTGATTGGTCTAGTCAGATTCTACGCCAAAAATAGAATGGACTCTACAATCTAATCTTTAAAGAACTAGATTCAGGTCTGATCCGGATCGCCAGCCATATCTAGGACAAATAGCCTTACATGACAAAAGTGGGAATAAGATAATTAGCAAATTGGCATCACTAATGCTAAGAACAAACAACTTGATGCACAGCAGTGATTTTTAGCGGTGGCTAAACAAGCAAGCCAAGAACGTCTCTAAGCAATATCTAGATGAGGATGACGAGACTAACCAGCTATAGATCACTACAAAATAAAACCAAAATTTAAATGCACTGGATATCCAACGAGACCAAATTAACTGAAGAAATGAATGAGAAGTACCCAAATAATAATTGCAAGAGGATACTGAATTGCTGCTTCACTTGGCTTTGCATGTTCAGTTGTAACTTTCCTTTTCTTTGGTGATGGAGAATGCCTTACCCGTTGTTTCCCTTTATTACTAGAGCTAACAATTACTGTTTTGAAAGATTGATACCAGTCATGCAGATTAATCAGATCGCCATGCTCCTGAGCCAAGGTATGCCTGAAGAAACAGTTGTCATTGTCACATAGGGGGGATCCACAAACTGAATGTTGTTCTCCGAATGGAGGTGAACACAATCTAGTTTTAAAAGAAATTCTCAACCAGACTCATGAATTTTGGTTGTGAATTTTCAGACCAAATTAAGTAAATTACTTAACCCAAATAAAATTGAATTGAAATATTATAATTTCGTTCAATTGAAAAAAGTGACAAAAAACTACCAAAAAAACCCATTTGAAATTCCTCCATGTTCCTTTTGATTCATAGAAGTTGCAGATAGTGGCACCATAATGTGCATGTTTTCGTGAATGATAAGTGTGATAATCTGAACTTAGAAACTGTCATTTGGCAACCAAGAATTTTTGGATTTCCACATTTTCTTGGATCCAATATTTGTTATGTCTTTGATTCTTGTACTGTGAAACCTTAATACAAAATAAAAGCCTCCAAAGGCCTCCGCCACCAGAAATAATGACCAGATGGCACTTGGCAGGGGATCATTCAATTTTTCAGAAGCCTTGGATAGCACCCCACCACCACCCTCCCGCCACCCCCAAGGTCTGAAATTCAAAACACTATCCCTCACCTCAATCTGGATGGACTACAATGAGCAAACCAATATGGACGAAGATAACATGTATATAGAGAATCTATTATTAGAAGATGGAGAGGATGAGAATTGCTGTTCGCAATTCAGCATATGAAAAAGTAGATAAGAAAGTCATATAATACATAACTTTCTCATAGAATTGAAATTGAAGCCTGAGCTAAATCCTTGCAAATGTTCCAGGCTGTGCTATGCGTTCCAAATAAAAATACATCTCATGAGAAAACCGATCATCTTTATTACAAGCACGTGTATAATTATACTAGGCAGGTTATAGTCAATAAACTTCATCACCATTTAATTTTTCCATCAAAAAAAAGAAAAAGAAAGGATGCACTTACATAATTGAGGAATCATTCATGGATGGCAATGGGGTGTTGCCATGCCTGCCACAGCAACTGCACTGTATGATACTGTGGAATTCAAGAAGATCAACTTGAATCCTTCTTCTTGGATCTCCGATTAAAGCCTAGCATATTTGAGAAAATGGAGAGATATTGACAACTTCAATTTTTTGGAAGCGAAAGGCAAGTTAAACCTCACAGAATAATACTAAAATTAATTGCTTATACGGAACTACTATAGTGGGTTGATGGGAAATGCAGAATAAGTTGCACGCAGACCATGTCAAAAGATATTCTACTTTGGGCCATCATCGGGTATATCCATAATTGACACCAAGTAAATTAGGTGTATATAAATATATTTGTAGAAAAAAAAATCAGCATATTGTTATTTGAAAGAAAAGTTTTAGTCTTGTAGATCACAAGCCCAAGATTTAATTAATGCCTCGTAAATGGTTCAGTTAACTATATTCATCTGAAGTAAACGGAATTCTTGTTTTCTTGCACATTCATTAAACAAGGAACTACTTTATATCCTTACTGCTTGAAGTTTGTCAACATTCTTAAAGCAGACAACTTCGTGAAAAGGGATGCACTCAAGTGCCTGCATGTATTTCCTGTTCCAAATATTGTCATGAATCAGGAAATCATCTCCAAAATGATCATTTAAATCAACATTTGAGTACATATACATGGCAAAAAGCAAATGCAAAACCTAAATTAAATCACAGCATATATAATGTAAAAGAAAGGCATAGTCCATTAAAACCTCAGTATCAATATGTTCTACTGACTATCATCAAACCAAAGTCTCTAGCTTCATATCCAGTTTCGGTTTTGGAATCTGTTATAGAGGCCCAAAATGAAGTAGGTTGGAAAAACATCAGTTACTTTTTAGGCTTAAAATGATTTTGCTTCCTTTGAAAACTTCCTCAAACTACAAGTTTTAAGTTTATTTTTCAAATCCAGCCACATTAAACCTTTCACACCCTAGCAACTAGCAATAAATTTTACTAATTGTCACTTTGAATCTCTTTATTCATCTGAATTCAAAGCATTAATAGTCATCCACTGCATAAAACCAACAAGGTCAATATTAGCTAAGAGAAGTTGTGGTGTGTGCTCAATAATTTCAATATTTTTTGGAGACAACTCAAATGCAGAAAGTCTCACAATTTGATACAAGTGGCTGTTCAACTATTCCTCAACCATGATGAACAACTTTGTAAGAACTGAGAAGTGGGGAAATAATACATGTATAGAATGCTACTAATATTATCACATTTAAAAAAAATTAATAAACAAGGATAAAGGCATAAAGATCGGATATCCTACCCAGCCATAAATTCAGCTAGTCTAGCAGCCTTCTCACTTGCTTCTTTGGAATCCTTCTCTAAATTCCAATGGATCCGAGATGCATGTCTCCTGTCATTACGGCAAGGATGAAGGTAGTACATCAATGATTCCTTCATCTCCCAATGAAAAATTACTCAGAGCACATACATAAAAGCAGCAGCATGAAACAACACCAAGACAAGACTATCAATAGATTAGCTATCACAATTAGAGTCCATCACTGTTGAGGCTGCACCTCTAAGATCACCAAAGGTATTTTAACTTATTAAATTAATGTCATTGGTGCCATGTTAGTGCCATGAAATGAAACAAACATGAAAGAATCATAAGAATTTGGATACTTAATCTGCAACAACAAGCTTCTGAAAATCCAACTTGATTCATCCACTATACAATACAAGTTTGTTGCTAAAAGGACAGTAAATTAATACCAAAACCATTCCACCACTGCCCCCGATGAACAAAAAGAAATCACATAATCATTTCCTTGGCAAATACCTATATTTTGCATCCATTGCCAAGTCAAAGAGAAAAAGGATAGAGGCATTCTAATTTCACCCAGAATCTAGGACCCATCACAGTTATCAATGCCAAATATGGAAGTCTAGAAATGCAATGGCAGTATGCTTCACCTAATAGTTAAATGGCAGTCAAACATTACACATGACCTTAAGCGAGACAGTTTCCAAATATTTGAGCAACATAAAAAATGAAATGGAAAATTACTTGGACATGTCGATCACATCCTGTTTCGAACTCTTGTTATCCTCAAATTTCAAAGTTGACAGCAACTCCTTCACTTTGTCATGGATCTATATGAAAATAGAACAATAGGCATAAGTTGATATGTGACTGAATTTATATCAAGGACAAATGTGCAAGGATAACTATCATTTAGCCCTTAGCACCCATAGAACAAAGTAGTCGACCATCTATCTGATCCCATACAAATAATGCCTAACCATTTGTTCGGATTGAGGGAAATGGGGAGAAGAGAAGAAAAATAAATTTGTTTTCCCTAAATTATCTTGTTTAGCAATTAAACTCAACTCCTTGCATTTAACACAACATTTCTTTCCAAATTAGTGACAAATGGAGAGAAATGATGGTTATTTGCATGAAAATAGTTAAATACCCTAATTTTTCTAAGGCCTATCTTTCTAGCTTTTGAGGGTATACTATTTCTCATTTCTCCTTCAACAGAGAGCTTGTATCTCTTCCCAAACAATATTTAGTAAATTAAATGTCTATTCTGTTCTTTTCCCTTTGTTTTCCCTACACTATTAAGCATCCAAACAAACGGTAAAACAATAATCACTACACAGCAATAAAGAAAAACTTAAAAAGTAACAGTGAGGGAGGACGGTAGCTTCTATCAAGCATGGGAAGAAAAAATAAAGGCTTCCTTGTCCTAAAAGATAAGAAGAAAAAATAAAACTAAAAAATCTTCCTAGTCTTAAAAGATGAAGAGAAAAATAAAACTAAATACTTTTGCAACTCAAAAACAGACAGTCAGGGATGCATAATCTTCAGTGTAGCATCTGTCATTATCAATGCCAAAGAAATTAGATTGCAAAAGTACATCCCACCTAAAAGTTGTTTAATCAAATGAAAGCCCCAAAACCTCTTTTGACTGAAATAAGAAAAAAAATAGTCAATTTTAGAACTAAATAGAATTGTGGATATCATGAGCAAATCTGTTACCTAATCAATGTGCCATAGGAACATGGTCATTATATAATGAGCATATCTTCAAATCCAAGCATATCATAATTCTTAAGTTAGTTTGTTTCATGCAAAAAAGGAATATGAAGAACTAATTCCCTCCATAAAGTTACAAGCAATTATATGCATGCTATTCAAACACATTGATATCCCAAAGCATTAACACATCCACATAATAAAAAATTAAGATTAACATGCTATTATTATTTGAAGAAGTTTAAGGAAATTTTTCAGCAAGCAATAATATAGGAGCCAATAACTAATGGAGATGTCATTTTTATAGATACAAGATAAGCGTTTCAATTCCATGCTTTCAAATACCCATAAAAGTATTCAACATTGATTTTTGAGAAGCCTAATAATGCATGCAGTTCATATCAATAAGATATTTTTTAAAGCAAAGGCCAAAATGGTTAAGATAAAGAAAAAGAAAATTATTCATCTATTACCAGTAAAAAATCGAGATAAAGATGATATATGTGAGATTAATATTTCAAACCTCTTGATCATACCTCAGGGATATCCACCGTATGTTTCTCCCAACCTTTAAGCAATGTGCATAGCTGCATTCCTGGAAGATCCCTGATTGGATTCAAACTTCAGTATTCTAGTAACACAAATTAAGAAAAATCAATTTCACTAACTAATTTTTTGGAAAACTAAGTTAACTTCAGAGAAGGAAGAAAGGGATCATCAAATCACTTTCAGTTCAAAGTTGTAGACAACCAAGCAAAAGGGATGGGAAAATGCTTTTCCTGATTGTGATGACATAGAAGTCAAAAGAAGATATTCATCAAATTGAAAATGAATTTACTTATATCAGGTTCATATTCCTTTCATTCACTTGGTAAATAGTTCACGAAATAGGTTGTGACCGTATCTCAAAAGATTATGTTGAATTACTTCCAGACTCCAGCAACAAACTGCTTGAGTAGAAGAATTCCCTAGATAACCATATAGAAAAACTATGTTCTAAAACAAAATGTTACAGGTAATGCAGACAAGAGAAAATTTTGTAGTCAAGTCAGCTCATAAAAATCTTCAATGCTTAAACTAACACAAGAGAAAGTGGTCCAGATGTGTTACTTAGTACTTACCTAACCTTGCATATTGCTCGATAGATAAAACCACCCTTTCGTAAACTAGTATAGTTTTTATGGATATCTTTATTGCCTAGAGATACGGTGGAATCTTTCCGTATGCCCTTGGGAATATTAGAAACCTGCAATATGCCTGATTCTGGATCAAGGGCCTCACAAAATAAGTCTAACAGTTGGATTTTATCCCACTTTCCAGCTTCATGTATGCACTGCAAGCCATGATGAATTAACAAATAGAAAGTTAGCTTGGCCCCCAAGTTGTCAATTGATGAAGCTTAACAATAGTAGCACCCAACCATGAGGATAATCTTTATTGAATGGCTCACTACAAGTTTAACAAGCCATAGGACCACCATCTATTTAACCTTTGTAGTCAGCCTATGGAGCATTTGACACTTGAAATCTAAAGTACTCATGAGCATAAATGGGAAAGAATGCCTGAAATAAACTAGCGACCTTACAAGTTTATTAAAAATACACCTGGGAATATTGATGGGCTCATGGCGTTCATAGGAAACCTTACCATAAGTACACTGCTCCACTGATTCTGCAATTTTTTCAGTTCTGATAATCCATGGACCAAAGTGTCCAAATTATGTTCGCTGATTTTATCTCTGAACACAGATTTTCAGTCCAAGTCAAGAATCACTTTCCATATCAAATATTTGGCATGATATTGAAACACAATTAAAATAATGCTTTAAAATACCTCCTATAAGATGGAAGATCAAAAGCATGCTTAAGCAACACCTCTGGGGGCAATCCATAATTTTCACCTTGTAATGCCTTCAACAGAGGAATATCATAAGAAAAGAAAGTCTGGTCAATATATTATAATTAAAGAATACGACCAAAACAGTATATCCGCAAAAGAAACAAAGTAAAAATTTGACAATTTGGATAAGGCATGAGAAAACACAGAATCACAGATACTCAGATTAAGCAAAATAATAGGAAATAAAACCTGGCTGTCCTCTTCAAGAAGAAACCGTAGGAGTACAAAGCTTAGAGGTTCCATGGAGAAATGTTGGGCACATGCTATCTGAAATCAACATAACTCCATCATATATTTAATTATATTCTTCAGGAAACAATTTTGTTGTGAAACGCAATAATGATAGTTATCGTGTCTGCACAGGATAAATTGCTAACCTTTAAAGCTCTTATGAAAGATGTTATAGTCCCATCCTGCCTTATAAAGTAATTTCTCAAAAAAACAGCTACCTTGTGGCCTATTCTGAACCCAGAACACTGCTTCACAAGGACAGCCTCAACAATTGCATCCATCCTTTCAAAAGGGGTCCCCAAAATGAACTTACAAGGGCACAAATGATGCAGCACATTTGAAGGAAGTGCATTTATCAGGGCATCAAGTGTTGTTGCAACTCCCATTATTAAAATCACTGGGATTTTGAACACCCATTCACTGAGAAAACAAGAATTACAAAGCAAAACTATATTAGCCATAGGATATCTTTAAAAAAAATGCTTCCACTAGTATAGGCTTTGACATTAAGAACAAACAAAAACAAACTTCAAACTAAAGTGTATTACATATATAGTTGAGAAATTGAAAATATTGCACACTAATACGGCTGAAATAGATAATTAAGACTTTAACTAAAGGGAAATGACAACGCCAGCTTTCATGAATTTTTAAATTCTCCCACAAAAGGCACACTCATATGTTGTGACAAGCATAAAGCATCACAGAAAATTGGAAAAGTAACATTACTGCATAACATTAGCATAAACACACACCTCTGGAGCAGTAAAATGCACATATTTGTGTGAGCAAAGCATCAAAACACAAGATCAAATACAATTGTCTAATAAGGAAATCATACACCCAATTACATCAAAATCAATCCAATGGATATACAAGTTAGATATGACCATAGCTACATCAGAAAACAAAAGGATTAAGAAAACAAAGCACAATTTGGCGCACAAAAAATACAAGTGAAATCAACGGCAGAACTAGGTGTCATTAAGTGGGGTCAACTGGCCCACTCAATTAAGGAAAGAAAGATGAAAGGTATGTATGTAGGAATACTTATTCATTTGATCCCACTGAAAATATTAAAAAATAAATAAAAAATTAGATTCCATATCATATTTTGGCCTAAATAGATTTAAACAAATCAAATTCAAAAAAAGGTAGCCTTAATAGCAACTTAAACTAATTATTATTTGTAAACCTTCAAATGCTTGCAAGTTTAATTACACAAAAATTGTTTGAATATATTAGCTATTTATCACTCACATCTTATTAGTTCTTTCCAATTTCATCATTGTGATTTATAATTAATGTGTGTGATCGATAAGTCAATCTTTTCGTATTCACAAATTATATTTGTGAATTAACTTATTAAAAGAACTACACCATTTAGAACAATTTCTGGATCTGCCAAGTGAAATAGCAACCAAATACAGCCCCGTGTTTTGGGAGAAATAAACAACGGATAATCATCTTAAAATCAAAGAGCATTGAAGAGGTAAGGAAGATGCTGAGGGTGGCCAAATACCTCAACATAAGGATGAAATCAGACAAAACTGGCACACAACATCGCTCCAAATCATCTATGATTATAACAACCGGATTATCAGACTTTCCTTCTTCTCTGTACCAGGTTGCTAAGATGGATATATCAGGTGCCTGCACAAAAGGAGCATTACAAAGAAGTATCAATTGCATAACTTTCAAGAAATAAATGCTTAAATTTCAATATGAAATATGTGGCAGTAACATCTTACATCCAAGGCAACCATTACAAGTTGTCTCAATAAACTTCTTAGGCAACCACCAACACCATTTTTCATTGAGAAATCCAGTGAGGAGAGATTTGCAACATGGCATCCTTGAGATTTCAATAGCAAGCCAAGCTCTTCAAATGTCAGAAGATCATCAACAAACTCCATATTCTCTGCCAATCATTTGTCAACAAATATTCCTTTAAGGTAAAAGGAGAAAAAAGAAAGCAATAACAGTATTTTTCAAACATAGGCAATGGTACATATCAAGTAATGTGATCATGCATTTACGAGATAAACATTAAAAAAAAAAAAAGAAAGAAAGAAGAAAAAGGAAAATCTAAAACAAAATCTCAAATCAAGTATGTATCGCCAAAATATAGATGCACATCTTAGGCAAATGCTCTTTTCACATGCATCAATTATATCCAGTCCCTGAAAAAAGAGGAGGACCGGGACAGTAGGACCAGATCATAAGTTGTCAGCATTTGAATTGCATTAATTTAAATTTTGACCCTCTAAGTGAATTAACGTGTCTTGGGTACTCAGGAAAAAATTACAGATTACAGCAAAATAAATATCAATGCAATACTGTGGCTACTATTGGACATTTCAGTGTCTCTCTCCTAATCACAAAAGACATGCAAGGTTTTCCAACTAACTTATTTTCTAGTTCAGTTGCATCCACCCAAAAGTAGAATCAAAACCTTGTTTTCCCTCCTCCGGTCACAACTCAAACTCAAAGGACCAATTGGAGAACTTACTGGTAAGGACCAATCCAGTGGACACTTGTTTAGAATTAGCATCTTTTACAATAGGAAAATGTTGTGTTGCTTCAGCAAAAGAAGTTGTTCCAAATGATTTAATGGTGTTGAAGGACTCTTGAACCCACTGATGTATCTCATTGAATACACCAATATTAAGATTCCTCAAAACATCCTGCAAATAGGGTTGCAAATTCATTCTTCGTTGGAATATCAAAACACATAATTGGTTGGTAAGAAAATAAAGCAGGATAATTATAAAGAAACTGAAAATCGTATGTTTCATCTCTCAATAGGATGGCGCAAGCCAAAAATTAACAAAGTTAATTCAGTTATTGAGATTAGTTCATTTAACTGGAGCCGTTACATTTCACAGCCACTTGAATATACAACGAAACACTGTTCTTGGATTACACTACAGCTTGTAAACCTTTCATCCTTTTTTTCACTTTGATGTCTGTAGCCGCAAAATGATACAAATAAAGCCGAATACAAGGACATGATTGGAATCAGAGATACGTACTTTAATTGTTGACTCAATTTTTGACCAAACACACTCAAAAGCTTCCATTCGCTTGTTGACACATCCATGATCATCACTGTCTTCAGCCTTCTCAACCTCTGAATTCTCAACATTCTTGGGTAATGATGGGGATAAATCAATACGCCTTCTGGTTTTTGCTGTTCTATTTGACTTTTTATTGTATTTCTGAGATGACACTTGATGTAGAACAAAGAAAGGCTGGGGATAAAGAATCGAAAGTCGACTATATTAAGCACATGTTAAACATCATTTCCTATTTTGATTTGGTTTCCAGCTAATAATAAGTTGCAAACATGGTAACTTTGCCTGCCTGCTAATTTTCTTAAGAAACAAACAGAAAAATAAGAGAATTCGCACCTGGAGATTATTCTCGGTAATGTCTGGGGCTGGAGGAGGTGGCGAATCAGTTGCTGCTGCAGAGAGTGCCATTTGCAGAGATCAAACAGGAGAGGATCAATTTTCTGTATGGTTAGGGTTTTAGCAGCTTCTAAAAGGGATTGGTCGCCTTCATCATTTTTTGGCGGGAAA
>CAOGCB011498103.1:0-13638 GCA_948266635.1 Cnidoscolus chayamansa | reverse complement strand
ACCATTTTGCCCCTCTTTAGTCCATTAACTTTTATCTTTCATTTTGATCTCTATTTTAAGCCTCATTTTCATTTAACTCATTTACTCAATTAAATTCACCCATTTGTAACTCAATGCTTAAATTATCATAATTCTGGGCCTACCAATGTACGAATGAAATGCATGAGACTACTCGGCCCACCGGTCGGATGTTACACGGTAGGTTACCGCTGAGGGTGGTAACTTACCGCCTAGGGCGGTAACTTGCCGCCTAGGGCAGTAACCACCTAGGGCGGTAAGTCAACGCCGAGACTGCCAATTTTCATTTCGAAGGCTTTTTCGGGAGTTCCGGACCTCCAAAAATTATTCTGAGAGTACCCTTGGTTTCCTCGCGACGTCCCGAACGTTTTGAGTACCATATTGGCATACTTTCGGAAACTTTTCCGAAAAGCCTCCAGTCTGGCCGGACTGTTTGCAGTCCAAGAAAATAGGCTTTTCGAGCCTCAAAATTCGAGTATTCACACTCAGTGATTAGAAAATGCCTAGGGACGCTCTGGCGTGGTAAATGAGCTGAAGGAGCAACATCCCGGGGCATGTCAATCCCCACTAACTTGATCATACAGCTAGATGGGATGTCAATCCTCCAATCCTGGTAGTGAAAAGTGTTGGTGATGACGGAAAAGTCGGTGGGGGTCAACGTCAGTTCTCCCCACGAAAAGTGAAAAGTGTTGGTGGTATCCCACCATCTTTCAACCATGGCACAGAGTAGACCCTTGTGATTGACTCGGCCCACGTCGAAATGCCTCAAATGTTGTAAGTATGAAGGAGTAATGATTGCCCCCACCGGGTTATTTTCATCTAATATATCATATGGGATCATAGACACAGCAGGCTCGCTAACATCTAGCTTAATGATAGGATCTTGAGACAAAGTCTTTCTAAATGTTATTTATGGTTCCTTACTAGAAATCTACATTTTTTTTTTCAAATAATAACCCTAAAGCATGCATACTAAAAAGAAAAGTAATAATAAAAGTGGAAAGCACTTACCTGGGCATATTCCCCATGCATCGACATGTGAGTATCGACATCTGCTAGAAGCGTCGGGATCCCTAGAAGCTCCTCCAATTCTTCATAGTAGTCGGACATGTCGGCGGGTGGTGAAGAAGACATCCTTGATCTAAGTTTGAGAGAGAATCTCCATAAGTTGAAAGTGAAAAATGAGAAGGAAATGATGGAAATGAAAGAAATCAAGGCTATTTATAGGAAAATGGCCAAAACGCGGGTCCAAACCCTTTAACTCAAAATTCGCTATCCAAAAAACCACTGGCTTCCATAAATCATTTTTATGGTTGCCAGCAGGGGGCAACTGTGAATACTCGAATTTTGAGGCTCAGAAAGCCTGTTTCCCTAGACTGCAAACAGTCCGGCCGGACCAGGAGTTGAATGGAAAACTATCCCAAAACTATGCCAAAATGGTACTAGGAATGTCCGAAATGTCGGGAAGACCTGAAGGTGTCCTCAGAATAATTTTTGGAAGTACAAAACTCCAGAGAAATGAGAAAAAAGGAAAAAACTAACGGTACCAGCGCCCTAGGCCGTCAAAACGGTGCCCTAAGCCGCCGGAAATGCCATTTTTTACTTATAAATAGCAGCCTCCAGCTCCATTCCAAGACACCGCTTGTATTGACGAGCTTTGTCTTCTCCATCTACTTTTAGCAATTCTTCAACAATTTACTTACTGCTTGTGTTGACGAGCGATTTCTTCTTTGCCCCCTTGCTCCTTGCGATTCTTTTAAAGCTTTCTGCATTCATCTTGCATTAAATTACTTGTGTTTGATCACTTGGATAAAATAAATAATTCACTTTAGCGTTGTTGGAAAACCGGCAAACTGAGGCTCCGAAGCGGAAGACATCTCCCACAGTTATAAAATTGAAACTCTAACACTTCCTTCAATTAGAACATGCATGAAGCATCATAAACACTGAAAAATTACAATTTGCTCTCTAAGACCCACAAAATTCCCAATTTGGCCCCAAAGGCCTAGAAATTACAATTTGGTCCCTAAGACCCATAAAATTCCCAATTTGGCCCTAAAGGCCCAGAAAATAACAATTTGGCCCCTAAGGCCCGAAAATCCCCAATTTGATTCTCAAGACCCATAAAAATCCCCAATTTGGTCCCAAAGGCCCAAAAATCTCCAATTTGGCCCATAAGGCCCAGAGAATTACAATTAGGCCCCTAAGGCCAAAAAATTTACTAATTTGGCAACAAATGCCCAAAAAAAACAACCTTTTTTGGCACCAAGTACTTAAACAACCCAATTTTCGTACAAAGTACCCCAAAAGTCAAAGCCCTTTAAAAGGCAATTCGAACTACGTCGACTTTGATCCCTTATTCAAATAAGGGTACGTAAGCATGTTTGGGATCTAACCCCGAATAGCAAGTTCAAATCACCAAAACACTTTCCTCAATTTAAGACCCTGCATTTCAACGCATTTAAAAGGTTAGTTAAAAGCATGACATAGTCTCCGAATCCTCCTTGGGTTCGCAGATTGTGACTTAATCAATTGGTCTAATTCATTTAGAAATTAGGTTAATTAACTAAAATCGAAGTCATATGGTTTTTCCTAGTTTTCCCTAAAGTAAATAAACAAGGTGGCGACTCACACACATCCACATGCATTCAGCCCTGTCACACGGCAATTTATGCCTCGGGGAGGGGTTCACATAATGTTAAGTGGTTTGAAAGTGTATAAAATTTTAGAGCAATTGGAGTTGAGTAAGATATCGAAACAAGATAAGAATCACAGGCAGTCTATAGGAATATGTATGAGGAAAGCATGGGAAACAAGTTAAAATATAAGGTTAATGAATTTTATGTTATATAATTTATTCACCATGCTTATTGATAGTTATGAATGAAAAGTGCATATAGATGTTTGATGTGAGAAATTATAATGTAAAATAGATACTCAGGGCGAAAATCTTTTTGCAGACCGAGGTAGGGTCGATAAGGGAAAGGTGAAAATAGTTAAGTTACGGATCATTGTGTGGATGTGTGCACAATGATGGTGTATGAAATGTGTGATTGTATGATTATTTAAATTGCTATTGTTTGAGACCTGGTGAGCAATTGATTCGTAGTTTGGGGCCCACCATATGTATTTTCCACATAAGTGTATATTTTCATGCAGGAACATGTGAAATGAGATGTTGAGATTTTATGTGCCTTATTGTGATTGTGGATTATGATTGAGACTTGATTAGTGAATTTTATGTGATTGACGTGCTTTCACAGAAATGTAGATAATGTACATATTGAGAACATTCATTGATCATAATGAGCATGACTGTAAGGTAAGGCATATGCACATGAATTGTTTAGACATGATATATGACAGTGCATATGATGATGTGAGATACATATAGCATATCATACATGACATGGTGTGCTAGAGATGGGGATGACTCATGAGACTTGAGTAAAATACTGCACGATATATACATTTCTCGTGAGACTCAGGAATTGCACAGTATATACGGATCCATGAGACTTGGTT
This sequence comes from Cnidoscolus chayamansa, assembly GCA_948266635.1. Lineage (NCBI taxonomy): Eukaryota > Viridiplantae > Streptophyta > Magnoliopsida > Malpighiales > Euphorbiaceae > Cnidoscolus > Cnidoscolus chayamansa. The sequence goes on along the minus strand of CAOGCB011498103.1, from coordinate 10,095 downwards.
TGCGTATAGGTATATTTTGGGTAAAGCACAACCCATATATTCTTGTGAGACTTAAGTATTGTACATATATATAGATCAGTGAGACTCGGTTTGTGTGCTAGTTTCATGAGACTTGGATACTCCTTATTGATTATAACCTAGAGATTGTGCATAATCAGATTATGAGATATGGCCATGGGATGACAAGAGGATGGTGGGTGCATATCATGAATGCATTCACATCATATATTGAGACATCATATGCTGAGACATCATATGTATCACTGATTTACACTATTCATTGAGGATAAAAATGTTGGAATAATGTGATTATGTTGAGGACTTTGATGATATTTCATATATGACAATTGTTTGTTGATGCGCGTGATTTAAACTATTGCTATGCATGCTATTTGTGTTTTGTGCATAACTTACTGGGTAATTGTACTAAGCATTTATCTCTGATGAACGCATATAGAGCAGTATATAGCAGCAGAGAAATCAGTAAACTTATTGAGTTTTTTAGAGGTAGCTAAGTTGTGCTTATACTTATATCCTAAAGTTGTTGTATTTTGTATATTTTCTATTTGTAACTATCACAGTAGATCAGAGGTAGTAAATGTATAAATTAAATGTACAAGTTGTGAGAATTGAAAAAGGCAACTCTGTTAAACATGTAAATTTATGTGAATATAAATGTGTATAAATTTTATGAAAAACTCTATGTCTTTTAGGGAATATATTTTCTTATGATTTATATCAGGATTTGATAGTGTGGAATATGACATGTAGATTTTTTTGTGAAATGAAGTTCTAAAAAAATTTAGAGCAACAATCCGATATAATCCCTTACATGTTGATTTTTGAAGTCGTAGTTGAAAGTCATTAGTCAGTCTGTGGGAGGCATGTCCAAGTGAGGGTATGACACGTTTGGTTGGTATCAGAGTATTGGTTCTATGCTCATAAAATTGAAATGTGAACATTGTGTATGTTAATTACATTTACTACCTACTGGTGATATGTTACATAGCTCGAGATATATGTTATACCTATAATACTGAATTTTGTTTTTATTGTGAATATGTTTTGTCAGGGAACAAAATATATTGATTGCGAGAGAAGATGATAGATAGAGCTATAATAGTTGGTGATGGGGGAAACCATAATCTCCAGGGTGAAGGTACATCTGAAGTTAGGGAGAGAATAGAAGGTAGAGTATAACAAGAGCAAAGCTGAAGAAACTCCAATGGCTAAGATGCCAGCATCTTCAGTAGTTAATCCGATAGCAACTCAGGTGGCTAATTTATCAAGGTTGCTATAAGGGCAAAATCTTCCTCAGTTTCTGCCATTAGCTGATCGGGAATAGCTGAGGAAAGATTTTGATAAGCTGAGATCCTATGGGGCAGTTAACTTCACCGGTACCACAAACCCCGTATGTAGCTGAGATGTGGTTAGAAAGAACCTCTAGAACGTTGAGGAAGCTAGACAACACTAATGCGATGAAATTCGAGTACACCATTTCTTTGCTGCAAGATGATGCATATGAATGGTGGAAAACAGTGCCTAATAGTCTAATGGAACCACCTGTGCTTACGTGGGATGATTTCCAGAGGGAGTTTAGATAGAAATATGTCCCATTTGCCTACACTGATTAGAAATTACAGGAATTCCTGAGTTTGAGGTAAGGAGACAAGTCAGTAGCTGAGTATGAGCGAGAGTTCACTCAATTGGCTTACTATGTAGGTAATCTTATGATGACAGGTAGAGATAGATGTAAAATATTTGAGCAGTGTTTGAAGCCCGGAATCAAAATGCTAGTGCAAGGATTTAACTATGATGACTTCTCAGCTGGGATAGCTAATGCACTTAACCAGGAGTAGACTCTAAACGAAGAAGATGAAAGTCGAGCTAAACAGGCCTGAAAGTGGGCGAAAGGAGTTGGATCATCCTCTAGTTTTCCTAAAAGGGGGAGATTGAGAGGTTTGTTTACTCTGAGGCAAAGCAGCTATAGGCCACCAATGCCCAGACCCCAGCTGAGTGACTAAAGCAGGCAAGCTTGTCCCCGATGTGGCAGAGTGCATGCTGGACCTTGTGGTCAAATGTCTAGTATAATTTAATACAGATGTGGAGGTACAGGACATTTTTCTCGAGATTGTACTACCCGAGGAGAAATGCCATTACACACTGTTGCTGAGGGGTAGAGGTTACAGACCACATGCAGGTAGATTAGCAATAGGATTTTCACATTCTTGCAACCGAGGTCGAGGTAGAGATAGACAAAGATGACCAGAGAAGGCGGCAGTCAAGTCTCGGTGAATCAGAACCCAACACGAGAGGCTCCAGCTAAGGTGTATACTATGAGCCAACCAGAGGATTTGCAAGCAGCTGACGTAGTGATAGGTAAGACCTTAATTTTTAAGCATATAGCATTAGTATTATTTAACCCATGTTCTTCACATTCACATGTTAATGTGGGGTTAGCAAATAGGTCGGGTCGGAAATGGGAATATTTAGAGTGTGAAAGAGTGGTGTCTAGTCCATTAGGACATGAGGTGAGAGTTAATCGGGTATATAGGGATTGTCCTTTAGTCTTGTATTGGGTTACATTCTTGTCAGACTTGATGGCAATGCCATTTAGAGAGTATGATCTTATTTTGGGGATGAAATGGTTGTCGTGATACTTGGCAATAGTCGATTGTAAGCAAAAGACAATTGAGTTTAAGACCCAGAATATCAAGGAATTCAGATACAAGGATGTAAGCCACCAGCAATATTTTCTCTGACTTCAGCCACAATAGCTAGGAAGTTGATGTTACAGGGGTGTACAGCTTATCTAGCACATGTGACATATACTAGAGAACTCCATAATATCCCAACAACATGTGAGTTCCCATATGTATTTCCTGATGATTTTCCAGGATTACCACCAGTTCGAGAAGTTGAGTTTGAGATCGAGGTGATTCTAAGTACAGAGCCAATATCTATTGCACCTTATAGAATGGCTCCTACAGAACTAAAGGAGTTAAAGGCTCAGTTGTAAGAATTACTAGATAAGGGGTACATTCAACCCAATATTTCACCATGGGGAGCACCCGTGTTGTTCTTTAAGAAGAAAGATGGTACAGTTCGGATGTGTATCGATTACAGGCAGCTGGAAAAGGTGACAAAGAAGAGTAGATATCCTTTGCCACGGATTGATTATCTGTTCGACCAGTTGAAAGATGCTACCATGTTTTTAAAGATTGATTTAAGATCAGGCTATCATCAACTTATGAACCCCTCCCCCAGATGCAGCATGCTTCAGGATGCAATACAAATGTATATTGGGATGAATGCACGTGAAATGTGCGTGAGTCGCCACCTGGTTTAATTATTTTAGGGTAAACTAGGAAAACCTATGACTCCAATTTTAATTTAATTAACCTAATTATTAGATTAATTAGTCCGATGGATTAAAGCTTAGTCTACGAACCTAAGGTGGATTCCGAGACCATGTCATGCAATTTAACTAACCATTAAATGTATATGAAATGCAGCAAAAAATGTGCTTTGAATGAATGATTTTGGAAAATGTCGAATGATTTTAGACTTGGTATTTGAGATTTAATCCCAAACATGCCTACTTACCATTTATTTGAATAAGGGATCAAAGTCAAAGTAGTTCGGAAATGCCTTTTTAAAAGGGCTTGGATTTTGGGCCTTTAGGGCCAAAATGGGTTTTGGGCTTTTTGTTGCCAAAATGGGTTTTGGGCTTTTTGTTGCCAAATTGTGATTTTGGGCACTTGGTGCCTAAATGTGATTTTGGGCATTTGTTGCCAAATTGTGATTTTGGGCCTTTTGGGCCAGATTGGGTTTTTGGGCCTTTTGGGCCAAATTGGGTATTTTGGGCCTTTGTGGCCAAATCTGAAATTATTGGGTCTTTAGGGCCAAATCTGAAATTATGGGGCCTTTTAGGCCAGATCTATTCAAACTATGGGTGATATGCCTTAGTTATTGATTAACTAGACACTTTTGGCTCATAAATTCGGACCTAGCTTAAATACCTCGATTATTGATTAACCGGGCATTTAGCTTAGATCTGTTTAATTAAATGGGATGTATGCATTATGGTTAGCTTAGAATTTGAGTAGAAGAAGAAGTATGCATGAGATACTTTAATTTAAAAGAGATAGAGTTTAAGGAGAAGTGTACCTGATTTGGAAGTCTACCACTGCGGAGCTTCAGTTTGTCAGATCTCCAATAAATTAATATTAATTTTAGGTGATCAATAATAAAGTAATAATGCAAAAATTGATGCAAGAGGAAAGCAGTAAAAGAATCGCAAGGAGCGAGGAGGGAGAGTGAAAGCTGAAAGCTCAAGTGGTGTACCAAAAATGGAGCTGGAGTAGCCTTTTTATAGGCAAAATTTTGATTTCCTAGCGGGATGCCGCCGTTGCGCGGCAGTATGCCGCTAGGTTTCCATCAGGATGCCGCCGGGACTCCGTCGGGATGCCGCCGGGCATCCGGCGGGTTGCCGCTTGGCATCCAGCGGTATGCCGCAGGCTTTCAGCAGTCTGCCGCCGGCCAAGCGCCGGTTTCACCAGTTTTTTCCATTTTTCATTTTTTTTTCGGAGTTTCGGACCTCGAAAAATTATTCTGAGGACACCTTCGGGTCCTGTGCAATATTCCAGTCATTCTTAGTACCATATTGGCATACTTTCGAAAAACTTTCCGAAAGGCTTTCGGTCCGGCCGGACTGTTTGCAATCTGGGAAAATGGGCTTTCCGAGCCTCAAAATTCGAGTATTCACAGTTGCCCCCCACTAGCAACCATAAAAATGATTTATGGGAGCCAGTAGTTGTCTGAATCGCAAATTTTGAGTTCAAGGGTTTGGACCCGCATTCTGGTCATTTTTCGAACTGCTTTTAATCAGTAAAAGAGTGCAATGCATGTATGGATGCCGGATTTTGGGGAACTTAGTACCAAAATTGGGAAGTTCTGGGCCCTTGAGGCCAAATGGATTTTTTTGGCCTTTGAGGCCAAATTGATTTGTTTCGAGGCCTTTGAGGCCAAATTGATTTTTTAGGTACTTAGTACCAAAATTATTTCTTTGGGCACTGGGTGCCTAAATTGATTTTTTTAGGCCTTTGAGGCCAAATTGATTTTTCGAGCCCTTGGGGCCAAATTGATTTTTCGGGCCCTTGGTGCCAAATTGATTTTCTTTTTCGGGCCTTTGAGGCCAAAATGGTTTTCCGGGCCCTTGGGGCCAAATTGATTTCTTTGGGCCTTTGGGGCCAAATTGATTTTTTTAGGCCCTTGGGGCCAAATTGACTTTTTTGGATACTTAGTACCAAAATTGTTTTTTTGGGCACTTGGTGCCTAAATTGATTTTTTTTTTGGGCCCTTGGGGCCAAATTTATTTTTCTGGGTACTTAGTACCAAAATTGTTTTTTTGGACACTTAGTGTCTAAATTGATTTTTTTTTTGCCCTTGGGGCCAAATTTATTTTTCTGGATACTTAGTACCAAAATTGTTTTTCGGGCACTTGGTGCCTAAATTGATTTTTTGTGGGCACTTGGGGCCAAATTGATTTTTTGGGCCCTTGAGGCCAAATTGATTTTTTTGGTACTTAATACCAAAATTGTTTTTTTTTGGCACTTGGTGCCTAAATTGATTTTTTAGTCACGGTATGCACAATTGGACCAAAAGTCTCTTCAAAGTAGAAAAGATCAATTCTGAGGAGGTATGGTGTCTCCAATTGCTACCCTTAGGGGAGTGGTCATTGACTGGGACTTTTTACGGGCTTGTATCAGACTTTGGGACCCGGAGGCTCATGTTTTCTAGTTTAGGGACATGATGGAGGTGATGTGCCCCCTCTTTGAGGAAGTTCTGCACAATTATAGGGTGCCCCCAGAATGCCCATTTGGTTAGGCATGTGGTACAAATATGATATGTTTGGCTGTTTGAAGGCATGTTTCCATTTAGCTGGCCACAAGCTAGGGCTATGATTATTGATGGTAAGAAGGCAATTCTGCTGCCGTTAATTGATGAGTTCTTAGAGGCTCAATCAGATGACCCAGACCGGATGTGGTTGAGGATGCGAGCCTTTGTTTTCTATTTACTTGCTGGTTTCTTCAACAAGGACCAAGGCTTTGGGGATTTGCAATTCTGCCCAATGATTAGGCAAATGGAAGGGGTGAGCTTCATTGGTAGTATTTTTCTTACTGAGACCATTTGAAGTCTGGATCGAGCGGCTTTATGCCATGAGGATTCGAACAGTCTTTCCTTCGTTTTCTTTTTTTTTTCTTCTTTTTTTTCGTTTCTTTTTTCTTTTTTTTTTTTCTTTTTCTCTTCTCTTTTTTTCATCTTTTTTTTAGTCACCTCACCCTAGAAAAGATCAGGAGGAATGCACTGCTGAGTGAGTTGGAGGGATGGACTGACATAGGAGAGGATATTGCTTCGAGACCTAGAGAGGACACGGATGATGTTGCTTCGTGCACACACAGAGAGACTTAGTTTTAGACTAGAATCTGAGGGGGGATACAGACGATGTTGCTTCATGCAGACATGGAGACTTAGTTTAGACTAGAATTCAGGGGAAACACGGACGATGTTGCTTTATACAGACAGACATAGAGACTTAGTTTTACTAGGGATTTTTTTTCAGACTTTGGTCTTTTTGTACTCGATGGAATTTTGACTCTTTTGGGTCATTGGATCGATGGTTTTTCTTTTGAAGAGTAGATACATGAATGATGATTTTTATATCTTTCGAAGCATCTCTTACTTTTTCTTCTTTTTTTCATTTTTTTCCATGCTCTAATTTTTGCCTAAGCCGACCTTTCGGGTTTTTGACTTAGCGAGCTTTTGCTCTAACTTTTGCCTAGACCGCATTTTAGGTTTTCAGCCTAGCGAGCTACCCATTTTTGCCTAAGCCGCCCTTTTCGGGTTTTCAGCTTAGCAGGCCCCGATTTTTGCCTAAGCCGCCCTTTTCAGGTTTTCGACTTAGCGGTTTTTTTTTGTCATTTATTTTTTCATTTTTTTCTGCTTCTTTTTTTATTGGCAAAGAAGATAATGAATTTTTTTTATTTATTTAGACCGGGCCCCTCTTCGGCTTCCTACATATCTTCACATTTTGTGGGAGAATCAGGTCTTCGTAGTTCTTCCAATTTTTCCTTACATAGAAATTACAAGGAGTAATTTCATATGTAGTGCTTTTCAAGCTGATACAAATTGAATGGGTTAGTGAACTCCAAAACATCCAGATCTGTTAAAGTGACAGCTTCACCGGGAAGTATCTTCTTTAGAATGTAGGGTCCAACACAATGAGAGCGAAAGTTCCTATGAGGATCTAATGACTGGTTGTCTAGTTTCTTTCAGAACCAAACAACCTTCTTGCTGTCTTTGACCTTTTTGTTGAAGTGTCTAGCCATTCTTCTCTGGTGAACTTGGGTTTGATTGATTGCTTGTAATCTAATCAATGCCCCAAAATTGAAGATGGAAATTCTAAGCCTAATCTGCTTCGCTGACTCGGCTTTGCCGATCGAACTTCTAGTTCAACAGGCAATATTGTTTCCTTATCATATACCAAAAAAGACAGAGTTGCCCCCGGTAGGTGTTCTAATCGAAATCCCGTATCCGTCAAGGCATTTGGTAGTTGTTCGTGCTTTTGAGTTGTCTTTCTTTGATAGGTTGCCCCGACATTTCTGAGCACCAAAGGCATAACCCTGTAGCATGTATCATTAACTGATTGTAGCAGACAGCAAGATCGGTCAAGGAGACCATCTCGTGTCCAGCCATTCGGTCCACCAACCAGTCCATATGTGGCAGGGGGAAGTAGTCCTTCGGACATGTTTTATTCAGATCTTGATGTGAACCCCTCCCCTCAGATGCCATCATGCTTCAGGATGCTATTCAAAAGTAAATAGGGATGAATGCAAGTGAAAGTGTGTGTGAGTCGCCGCCTTGTTTAATTATTTTAGGGTAAACTATGAAAAAGCCCTATGACTCCAATTTTAATTTAATTAACCTAATTTAATTAGATTAATTAGCCCAATGAATTAAAGCCTAGTCCCGAGGTGGATCCCGAGACCATGTCATGCAGTTTAACTGACCATTTTTAAATGTGTATGAAATGCAGGGTAAAATGCTTTGGATGATTATGAATTTGGAAAATGCTGAATGATTTTAGACTTGGTATTTGAGATTTAATCCCAAACATGCCTACGTACCCTTTATTTGAATAAGGGATCAAAGTCAACATAGTTCGGAAATGCTTTTTTGAAAGGGCTTTGATTTTGGGTACTTAGTACCAAAATGGGTTTTGGGCTTTTTCTTGCCAAAAATGGGTTTTTTGGGCTTTTTGTTGCCAAATGGGTTTTTGGGGAACATGGTGCCTAAATGTGATTTTTCGGGCACTTGGTGCCTAAATGTGATTTTTCGGGCACTTGGTGCCTAAATGTGATTTTTGGGCTTTTGTTGCCAAATTTTGGAAATTTTGGGCCTTTAGGGCCAAATGGTGAATTATGAGCCTTTAGGGCTAAATCTGAAATTATGGGCCTTTAGGGCCAAATGGTGAATTATGGGCCTTTAGGGCCAAATATGAAATTATGGGCCTTTAGGGCCAAATTGTGAACGATGGGCCTCCAGGGCCAAATTGTGAATGATGGGCCTTTAGGGCCAAATTGTGAATGATGGGCTTTTTTATGCCAAATGGGTGAGCTTTTGACCTTATGGACCTGATCTGATCTCATGGGCCATTTTGGGCCAGATCTGATGTCATTGGACCATTTTTTAGGCCTATTGGGCAGGTCTGATTTTATTAAGCCTTTTAGGCTGAACCTGATTTAACTGGATGAGATAGGCAATTTACCAATTGATTGGATGAAATATGCATTAGGCAATTTATGCAAAGATAGGATTTAGGCTTTAATGCCTCAATTATTTGAGCTTAGGGTGTTATGCCATAGTTATGGATCAACTAGACATTTGTGGCCCATAAGCTTGGATCTAGCATTAATACCACGATTATTAATTAACCGGGCATTTAGCTCAGATCTGTTTAATGACTGTGAACCCCTCACCCCAGCTGCACAGGAAAATAAATAAATCAATATTTAAATGCCTATGACTAAGATGAGTGCACATGTGTGTGAGTCGCCACCTGATTTAATTATTTCAGGGAAAATTAGGAAAAACCCTATGCGACTCCTTTTTTAATTCATTAACCTAATTTCTAGATTAATTAGCCCAATGAATGAAAGCCAGTCTTAGAACCAAAGGTGGATCCCGAGAACATGTCATGCAATTAACTAACCAATTTTAAATGAGATGAAATGCAGGGTAGAATGCCGTGCATAATGATGGATGATGATGATGATTCTACGATTAGTGATGACTTGTTATTTGGGGCTTATTCCCAAATATGCCTACGTACCCTTAGGGGATCAAAGTCAACGTAGTTCGGGTTTGCCTTTTTAAAAGGGCTTAGATTTTGGGCCTTATGGGCCAAATTGGGTTTTGGGATTTTTATTGCCAAAAATGATTTTGTTATTTGGGCTTTATGAGCCAAATTTGGATTTTTGGGCTTTTGTAGCCAAAATGGGTTTTGGTGCTTGGGCTTTCGTAGCCAAATTATGAGTTTTGGGACTTTTTTAGGGAAAAATGCAAATGTTGGGCCTTATGGGCCAAATCTGATGAATTTAGGCTTTTTAAGCCAAAATTGGTGAGCCTTTGACCTTTATGGACCTGATTTGATCTCATGGGCCATTTTTGGGCCAAATCTGATGTCATTGGACCAATTTCTAGGTCTATTGGACGAGTCTGCTTTTATTGAGCCTTTTTTGGGCTGAGTGAGATTGAACTGTGAATGAATGCAATTTAATGCAAAAAACAAGATTTAGGCTTTTAAAGCCACCATTATTTGAGCTTTAGGGTGTTATGCCATAGTTATGGATCAATTAGACATTTGAGGCCCATCAGCTTGGATCTAGCCTGGATACCACGATTATGAATTAACCGGGCATTCTAGCTCAGATCTGTTAGATATGCATGCATTGATGTGCTTGGCTTAGAGATTGAGTAGAAGAGAAGAGTGCATATGATGCTTTAATTTAAAAAGATAAGTAAGAAGTGTAC
>CAOGCB011496609.1:0-12136 GCA_948266635.1 Cnidoscolus chayamansa | reverse complement strand
AAAGACCTCACAAACATCTACCAAAAAATCCCATTTATACCCACCTGAATTCATATTACACCATTAATACACTGCTTAATATTTGAAAATCCAACCCCCATTTGGATGCCGATGTGAATTTTAAATTGTGCTTAAAGTGTATTCAATAAAATTAGTTGAATTTGTAAAAATCTTTAAAATTAATTATCATAACTATAAAAATTATTCAAATTATAATCAGAGTTTAAATTTGACTCAATTTTTTATGTGACTATAATTTTTCATTCGCGTTAATTTAAATTCATGCCGAATAAATTTATTGAAAAAGTAAAACGCTCTCTCAAATTTTAAAAGTGATCTATATTGTCATATATATACATTAAATCAACGCACATTTTATAGCAGTAAAGTAAGAAATAACGATGCATGGATCATATGAATAAAGCAGAAATGGGCAATGCAATTACGATAAAGGTAAAAGATAACTACAAGATCCACTTTAACCGATAAAGTTTAAAGTTGTCTGTAAGATGGACTCTAAAAAGCTAATTGATACATGAAAAAGAAAATTACAACGGCTGCTAAATTGAAGCATCACTTTCACTTCCAGTTTCAGACATTCCAGCTTGATCTTCAGGAGACCTCGCCATTGAAGCAGCTGGTTCTATTGGATGGTCATATAGACAAGCAGGCCCAAACTTGCAAATCCCGTACCGGCTATAATGTATACATATCTGCTCACCCTAGATTTCAGAGACCAAAAAAAAAAGTTAGCCAATAAAGGAAACACGAACACTTAAGTTCAAGACAGTGCTTATGGGTGGAAAGCAGAAACAGAGGCTGTGATTCCATAAAGTTAATTTGGTTGGCAAGTCGTCACAAATCCATATATAAAGAAAAATATTTTCAGAAAAACATGAGACCTTACCATGCATGATGAAGAATAAACTTACAGGTCGTAATGGTAGGCCCTTGTCACTAAGAGCACATGAAGGAAACTTTGGGATGTGATTCTTGGGATGATGATATTTGCAGTCAGGTTTGAAAATACAGTCCCCGGTTTGCATATAATAAGTGCACTCTGGTTGACCTGGTCGTTCTGGAAATTCATCCTCTGGCTGCTCTTGATGTGCACAGCCATTATTAGTCTCTGTACCCGGATTGCTCATTATATATCAGTTGAGTTTTATAGTCCTTTCCGGTGGATGTGTAGGATCCTTGACAGGCCAAAAAGAAGATGGATGAATAGAATGAGAAATCGAAAAAAACTCTGCAGGATATATATATATACATCTTATTCACAGACTGAAAACTAAAAAGCTAAATAGAATCTATAATTGAAAGAGAAAACTAAATAAAATTCAATAAGATCCTACATCGAGATTCAATTGAATGTTTGGTTCAGTGCATGGCAGGTGGAAATTGCCATCTCATGTGTCTTTTCAGTCTTTTTAAGAAAAAAAAAACTAATTAGCATTTATATATGAATTCAAACAGGAAAAAATACAGAGTATATCATCATGATTTTAAATCACGATCACAAATAATGGAAATTGATTTATAACAATTATAAGCTAATAGTAATAGCTCGACGATTATGCAATTTTTTTTTTTAAATTTACAAAATTTATAAAAATAGATAAATGCTGATAGATATAAAAAAATTAATATACACAATTATATATTAAATAAAGACTATAAATATATCATTTATAAATACTTATATCTTAAAAAATACTAATAACATTATTCATAATTAAATATAAAATTATTTATGATTCATAATATGTTTAAATGAATTAATTTATAAAAAAAAACAGTTTAAAATAAAAAAAAATACATAATTTTATAAATCAGACACATTTAAAGCGTAATTTTAATTCAATAATATGAATTAGAAGAACAAATATATAGAAAGAAAACCTAAAAACAAACAAATAATAGCAAAAGAAGAAAAAAGCAAAATAAACGCACCTTTTAAGAAAAATACGTCAAGAACTATGAAATAGATGTAATTTTGTGATGAATTTTAGCTTCAAGTGATAAGTATCGAGAAGAGTAGATTATTTTTGAGTGAAAAGAGAGATTTTTGAAGAAACACAAATATAATGTGTATGAGAGAAAACTGATATCTTTTATTTCTGTTAGACATATAAAAAAAACAAATTTAATTATCAGTAACGGTTGTTACGTTACTGCTACATTACTTAATAGCTTACGTAACTATAATGGTTGTTTTTTAAAACTATGTGTATAATCTATGTGCCGCGCCGTAGAATTTATTATATATATTTTTATTGTATATTAATATGATTAATAAATAAATATTATTTTTAAAAAATATAATATTTAAATAAAAATATATGTAATTTTATATTAGAATTATAGAAATATTATGTTTACATTGTATAAATATTACTCTAAAATAGGGTTTATAATAAAAAAAAAGAAAAAAATGTGAAAATGATAAAATATGCATATTTAAACAGTGGATTACATTATACAATAAATAAAATTATTTGAATGAAAATAAAAATCATAACAAAAATAATTGATGAATATTTAATAATTAAAATAATTGAAAACTGAAATAGCAATAATATAAAAATAAAAATAGAGTAAATAATTTGAATTTACATGTAAACATTTAAGCCATAAAAAATTAAAATATTTAAATTAAATTTAAAGAGATTCAAGTATTTATTTTTAGTATAGAAATGTATATAATACTTATTGAATTATATGTTTATCATAAAGAAGAAGGAGAAGGAGAAGAATATGAATGTGTGGAAGATGAGCAAAGCTTTCATAGAAGTTGGGTTATTTCTTAGTTTAGATTGTTTATAAATGTCAGAATATCATAACATTATTGAATTATTGATGACTTTAATTAACATGGTTTTCAAAAAGTTGCATCACAAAAGGAGATTGTGTGGCTTCACACACTTGTCTAATTGAGCTACCTATTCATACGTCCAAACTAGTTATAATATTGCTGGACCCAATGCTGGGAGTCAATATTTATTTTTGTTAACTGAGATTAAATCCGGATTTATCTACCTATGATTCTGAGAGAGTAGATCATAAGCTCGATGCCCAAAAAAAAACTAGTCATAATATTTTATTTCTTTTATTATTATTATTATTTTAAAAGTTTCTTTTATATATCAATTCTCTAGCAAATCCTGAAAATATTTTAAAAAAATGTAGTTTTTTAGATTAAATTTATATCTTATATATAAATTTTAATTTATAATATAGAAATATATGATATTGATATCTTTTCTTATAAAAATATATACAATTTATTATAATCGAGTAAATCATAAAATGATTTGTACTATTCGACCGTAGTACATTTATTTATTTTTAATTTCTCGCTTTCTCTGTATGAAATACTTCTTTCTCTAAAAAATTTAGATATAGGATCCCAAAAATTTCTTCCATTTTTTAGATTTAAATTAAAAAAAAAAACTTTTTTTTCTTTCTCTAGGTTCAAAAAGTTTCCTCCTATTCCTATTTTGCTTTTTTCTTTTTAAAAGCTTTTCAGTTTCTTCTAATATAATTAGATGTAGAGAGATTCAGTCTATATCGGAAGGAATATGAAGTTTTTTTAACTAGAAAGATAAATAGATATTCTACATTAAAAGAGAAAGAAATTAAAAAATAAAAAAGTTCATATTGAAAAAAAAAAACACATAATCTTATAATATGTAAACTAACTATAATAAGTCATACATATTTATATAAAAAAAACATAATAAATTTATATAATTTAATATTATAAATTAAAATTTATATACTTTATTGCTACAAAATATATAAATTGATATATGATAAATAAAATTTACTCTTAAATTAACTTGCTATCTTCTCTCTCTATATATAATTTGTCCACTAATTCAATGGATATTGATATTCCTTTTCCTTAAAACTATCTATAATACCAAAAAAAAAAAAAAAATGCAGCACAAACTCATCAATTATAAAAGATCTGTACATATATATACAAAATCTGGTGGGTCAAAATCACAAATATGTACATGATCTGTTGACTGTAGAAATAAAGCTCCACTTTCTGCATTGAACGTGAGATGAGAAAATTTCACTGACCATTCTTGTAAAGATGGAGAAGGAGCTTTCCCGACAACCACAAAGCTTTTTCTTCACCGAAGAGATCAACTGCTGTTCTAGGAAATTGTCTTGAAATTTTCAGGTTGAAAAATCTTTCCTCGTAATCAAAGAATCACGATTGAAATTGACCATGCAAACTGAAACTACATCTGGGTGCAAAATGACGAACAAGTATTCAGTAGGTGCTAAAGCAATCACAAAGAGTCATCAAGGTACGGAAGGTTTCGACGCATCTGCTGCTTCCTTGGCGTTCCTAATCACCAGATCGTAATTGATAGAAGCCAGCTGGGACAAGTTCTGAGATAGGAAGTAAAATTTTTAATTGGAACGCAACCTTGGAACTTCTACACCCCAAATAACTAAATGTCTTTCCATTATAACATTATGTGATCCTATCTTCCACCAGAAGGTGAAAAATTCAGAAGCTCAAAATCATTGATAGAATTAATAATTATTAAAACACCTTAATACATGCATCATGCTATCATCGGCTCATTTGAAAAGCTACATAAACGATATGACTAACATCTAACTTGTCAGGTCTCACCTTAAATGAAAAATTACTGAATGAATACTTCACAGCAAGCGTGGGAGCATTGAAGTCTGCTAAGCTACCACATTCATCCCCCTGGCATAAAACATATGAATCATAAATAAATGAAAAATAACTTGCAGCCAATTAACAATGGAATAATTCTTAAAGGAGTTTAGGCTTCAGTTAACTAATCAATTATTCAAATATAAACAATATGAAAACATCAACTTCTTTAACAATTCACAAGAACTGAATGTAAGATACATATTCCACTTAATTATGTTTTCTTGCCATTATGTCAAGACATGACTGGCTTCTATTATTTTCAAATGATTAAAATTAGATTGCTGTCTGTATGAGAATTTAACCTTCAAACCAAGTCCAATCATGTCATACTGAAAATGAAATCTCTTTGAAAACAAATTAATAGATGTCTAAATATTATTGCTATATGTTATTATTGGCAGTAGATGATATCAAATCCACGGTTCAATTGATTTAGCGTTAAGTTTGCAATGCATTTAGACTATTAAATAATCAATATCTACATACATCCTCATCATGGGTATTGCTGAATGACCCCGTGCTGCATGAGTCAGTTAAGTCATCAAAATCACTGCCCCCCTGAAAATTTTCACCCTCTGGATTCCATATGTATCGGCTCATAAAATAACTTGTATCATGTGCCTCGGCTGATGGTATGAACATTGCCTGCAACAAATAGAACTGAATGAGCGTTCCAAGTATGGTAAATATTTCTGAAAAAAAATTAAATTATGTATTATGACAACCTTTTGCCTTGCAAGTGTGTCCCAGTTAATGTCGGCAAAGAAAGGGTGCTGCTTCACCTGTAAGAAAATTTAGCTGCTTAATTTCAAACTCTTGTTACTTGTACTATCTTACCAATGACCATCAGGAGTTTACCTCTTTGGCTCCTGTTGCTCCAAGCCTTTGAACGGGATTTTCAGTCAAAAACCTGAAAATTGATAAAACCTGAAACCGTTAAATGACCTGTTCGTACCTTTGAAGTTCTTCTAATCCACCCTTATTTTTTTTTCCAGGAGGTAAATGTGTTTTTGCTGGCAGCCATCATCCATTTTGCTAATGGCGCCAAGGAGAATACAGGACTAGCTTTGCTTGCAGAAATATAGTGTCTTGGTCTTTTTACTTTAATAAAAGATTGCCTGAACTATGAAGTCTAGGAAGAAATTAGCATTTAATATTCTTAATTTTGTTTTTGGAAAGAATACTATATATAATCTTTAACAATATTTGCTTCCGTGGGACTTTGCGACGCAATCCTAAAACTAGGTATGATTCACAGAAAGTAGGAATTCTAGCTGTGAAGTTTAGAGCCTTCAATTTTTCCATTGATTTCACAAGTGATTCCATGCAAAGAAAGATTTGATCCGTACTTCATCAATTCCTGAGAATCTTTAAACGAACTTAATTTATGTTCCTGTAAATAGCCTCAAGAGTTATTGTTCATGGGTACTGCTATGGGCTAACCAGCAACCATAAACAGTCTCAAAACCTTGATTTCCTTGCGTTGATTTTGATTTCTAGGCTCCTAGCAAAAGCATACACCTCTTCAAACCTTAATTATTTCACATTAGTTTCTATCCTTAGAGCCTTCATACTGATTTTAGTGCTACTCCACCAAAGCCGTGCTAAAAGATTATCCTAAAAAATCTGCATAAATGACCCATAGATAGTAATGAAGATTGCAGTGCAAACTATATACATCTTGGAAGTTCACATTTCTTACTTGTCAATCAAATCGCAGGCTTCAAAACTCATCTCCTGAGGTACCCTGGGCCAAGGTATATCTCTATTCATTATATTGTCAAATATTTGCTGCATTAAATAGGACCATTAGTCTGCATCAAGCTGCATAAGTATAAAATTACTTTACTAGAAAAGTTGATACTTCTTTCTCTCGTAAGTTGAACAGATTCCGTAGAAATAAACAGAGCATATACTAGAAGACATTTATAACTCAGTACCACATCTATCAATTTACACATTCCATTTTACTTCCAGCAGAATAAATTTATTTCTAACGGTAGCTTATGCCAAAGGGCATTTCATTGTGCTAAGCATTAGGTCCAGTACATAACATGGAACGCAACACGGTGCAGTATAAGTTAAGCAAGCGACTGTATTTTTATTAGTATTTAATGTCTGTGCATGGTGTACAAACGTATAATGAATGAATTCCTCTCTTCCCAACAATCAAAACTGTTCAAGAGTTGAGGGTGGCATTTATAGATGACCTACCTGCGGAGTTTCTGCATTGAAAGGTGGAATACCAACAAGCAGCTCAAAAAGAATAATGCCCACGGACCACCAATCAGCAGTTGCGCCTAAATGGAGAATAATGTGGGAAGACACGAAACAAGAGAAAAACCAAAGAATAGTATATTTACTATCTAATTGCAAATAGGTTACAAACCATGTCCCATGCCAAGAAGTATCTCAGGTGCCAAGTAATCAGGAGTCCCGACAACAGAATGCTTTTGGCGTTGTTCTCTTTTTGGTGAATTTTGAGTTTTGGTTTCATCGTCATCAAGAAACGCAGAGCTATTAAATGATGAGCCAGATAAGTCCTCTGTGCTGTTGATAAGACCAACCTTCGAGAGCCCAAAATCTGTCAACTGTAACATAAGGGATTAGAGATTTTTGAGAAGTGACAAGAGATGCCATCACAGCAAGTACAACAAAAATGCCTAATTGTGGAAAACTTTGAAAGCATTTGAAAATGTCTCGTATAGTTTTAGTGGCTCAGGATGCAGTCCTCGTGCAAACACAATATTGTTCCTAAAATGGAAAAAGATTCCTTTTATGTTTTTCCAAAATTTCAAAACCTCTCGTTCTGTTTGGCTAAAAATGATAAAGAACGAGATCTCCGAAATATCAACCTTGATATGACCATCTTGACCAATCAACAAGTTGTCTGGCTTCAAGTCTCTATGAATGACATTTAAAGAGTGCAAATACTCCAAAGCAAGGACCTGGGAAGAATAAAATCAACTACTTGTACCCTTGGTGAGAAATATTTATGGGTAATTTGACGTAGGTACACGAAAAAGCCAGGAAGGCATGTATAATAATAGTTTCTTACAACTTCTGCAATATACATACGGGCCATGTCTTCATCCAAGCAGCCCAAGTTTCTCAATAGTGAGTACAAATCCCCACCATTTAGATACTCCATCACCAGGTAAAGATTTTCCCTACAAGTGAAGGAGTAGAAAAACCGTACCTGTTCGTCATTAATCATGCAGATATTAGAAAAAAAAATTTTAAAATCTTTTAGCATTTATGCACCAGCTAAAATGCGTATGCATTATAAAGCCTGCTCACCACAAAAGGATTTCTAACTGATATGAGTATGTTACGCTCCGCCAAAATACTTTCAACTGCATTTTTACGAATCATATCGGCCTTCTTTAAAACCTGAAGAAATATTTGGAAATTAAAATTAAAGAAAAAATAATCAAAAGAAAAAACCCTCCTCCAGCAAGCATTTAATGCGTCAAACTATAAGGAACATATGCACTTACACAGGCATACTTGCTCATAGCTCAAAAAAAAAAAATGTAGCGCAAATAACTGAATTTTTATTCACTAACAAATAAATAATTGTCTTCGTAATAATATATTATTTATTTGACATGAATCAGAATTTGGAATATTATAAAAGAAGATGTGGAAATGCAAAATCCATGGTTCCAAGTCCAACATTATCCAATCAAAAGAATCAAATGAATGTCATATGCATTATCCGGTCATTCTGACAGCCACTATAGGGGGTATTGATGCTGACCTTTATAGCAAACAAGTCGCCGGTTGCCCTTTTTCTAGCAAGGAAAACACGTCCAAATGCCCCTCTGCTGATTGGTTTTATTATTTCAAAATCTTCTATAGAAGTTCTATCCTTAGAATATGGATTCATAGGGCTTGCACGTAAACTTTGAACCGTATCCTCTTCCACAGAGCTGTCATCATCAGCCATGTGATTTGATGAGTCAAATTTTTCATCATCTATCTGTGCACAAAGATGCACATATTTCTCCCTATAAATTTCAAAAAAAAAAAAAAATCATGAAGAGAAGATATATATATATGTGGCAGATGAGCAGAAACATTATTATGAGATACTAATAATATACACTTTCTAATGACTTTACTATTAATATGTAATTAGGATTACAATTTTTATTTATATAATCGAAAATTATAGTTTATATTTATAATTGAGAACCAAAATCAAATGTCAGTTTGGTTACATTTGGTTTTTTAGCGTATTTGGCTCCATTAACAGAATGCTCACTTATTTTCGTATAAATGACTTTTTCCCGGGGGATGGGGGGATAGAAAGAGAGAAAGAATGCAGCAGCATCTACTCACTGTAATAATTTCTCTATGCGCCTTCCAAAAGTCTCCACAATGAGGGCATCCACCTTCCTATCCTGGATGGTATATTTGAGGTCATCCAAGCGGTCAAGCATAGACTCCAATGAACTATAATCGCTTTCATTTACGTTTCCAACAGAACGGGCTATATCCTGTAGCTTGCTTATCTGCCATGCAATGGTAAATTTCAGAAACTGGAAACAGTTATGAGCTTACGTTAACTAGGAACGCAATAGGTTGAATATCAAGATCACTGAATTGCCCGTACAGAAATTCAACTCATATATCAAGGAACCAGTAATAAAGGTCAAACTCAAAAGAAAGCTTTATTACTGAACCATAAATGTTTCATTTGACTGAAATTGAAGCAAAATGTACGTTTAACCTGTCAGCTAGTGACCCAAAAAGAATGCATGATATTAATATGAACATGCCTGGATGGCATCTAAGAAAGTGTCAATGCTGAACTAAGGTAGATCATTTAGGATAAATCCACCTTAAAAAGGTACCTGATGATTATTCTCAAGCTCAGCCATTGTCCTCCGTCCACTCAATAGCAACTCAATCTGGCTGGTCCGTGGAGTTAATAATGGTGATCTTGGCGTCAAGCTTCCTCCCGATGAAGTTTTTGTGTCTGCATCAGCTGTCAAAGCAGAGCGTGCTTCGCATGAAATTTCTGACAAAACATTCAGTTCTTCCGTGACAAAAGCATTATCAGGTTCAGGCAAGATATCAAGCGTGTCTTCAGAGCATTGACGAGAAAAATTGTTTTGTTTTGGCGATAACTCATCTAAGTCATCATGTACGCTTGACCTTGACATTCTTTCAGCCTCAGGACTTCGTCTTGGTGTATTACAGCTTTTTGGTGCCCATGATTCCAGTATCTTATCAAGCGTTTCTGCAACTCTTTCAAGTCGTTCATTTATAGTTAAGCCTTTCAAGTCACATCGATCAGCAATTGTACATATCAGAGAGTGCTCTTCTACATGTACTATTGGTATTTCCACCTCACAAATACGACATATCATGGAATTATCATATGCAACGTTATGGTGCTCCCCCCAGAATCCCCAAGATGCTTTTCTCATTTGGTTTGATGCAGCAAGCTCTGGAGTTCCAAGATTTTCAGAATTGTCATCCCCAACAATTCTTGTTTCATCTTTAATATGCAGCCGTTCTGACTTATCCTCGGTAGGTGTATCAATTGAGCTGGTGCCCTTCCGACTTTTCTTGGCAGGTGATGGGAGTTTCTTCCAAGATGACATCCTATAGCTGCTTGTGGTGGAATCAACACTTTTTGCAGTGCTAGCTTCCACAGTTTGTTCTACTTGTTCTTCTTGTGTAATCAGAGGTTCTTCTTCTTGACCATGGGACTTCTTTATCTGTTTCTCACTCGCCACCTTTCCATCCACCAATGTACCGCTCAAAACCTGTGTTGCATTTTCCAAAAATTTTTCTGGATAAACTCCAAGGTCGCTAAGTTGATGAAGTCCCAAAATGTGATCATCCTTATAACCACTCTCCTTCTGAAACTGCAAAAGCCTAGTGCATCGTGTGAGAATAAAGAGAAGGCGGGTGTGCGCTTGTTTGAGGATCCCCATTGGCAGCTCTTGACGCTTATCATCTAGATTCAGGACAATGGCCTCACATTTAACCCAGAACTCGTGAGGTGGCATTTTTGAACATTGCCGAGCTACAATCAACAAATCCTCCAAACTTTCTTTCCATTCAGGGTGAGAGTCTGAGGTCTTATCAAGTATGCTCACCAAGTCTCCGGCAAAAATGCCTAAATCAGAATCTACTTCCTCCTTTAACTTGTCGAATTTTGCCCTGATTGCCACCATAACTTCCTAAGATTGTCATTGAACAGAATACAATTGAAAAACCCATCAGAAACACACAAGGAAAAGGCCAGAAGACTAGTACATCACAAAGTGAAAAAAGCAAAGAGATCAACTGAGACAAAATGTAACCAAAGCAGAGAGCATTATCGATATACCTCCATATGGCCGAATGCTCGAGACCTCCAAACAGGGAAAGGGCGGACTCCTTTGGAATTGAGCTCGTGAGAGAAGCTCTTGATATCTGGTGCCTTTTTCTTCCGACCACTCGTAACACGCAGTATTGCCTGGAAACGTGGAGATTGCAATTCCTTGGCAAAAGCTGCATGGTTACTCTGCAACACCCTCCCAAACAAAACAATCATGTAGCTGAGCTACGAATATCAACGAATGCATATCAATTGATCACACAAATCGAAACAAAACTAGAAACGTTTTATTTACCTCCAACGCTGGATTGGGTGATTGATGTTTTAATGATTTGGATTGATTCCATCCAACCTTCTTCCCTGAAGAGGAAAGGGATCCCACAATCGGAAAGCTACAATAAAACCTTAAAAAAAATCTAAAAATTTTCATTAATATATACTAACCGATACCTTGGTCCATGGACGACACACTATGAAGAGGAAGGGCCCACTTAAGCCTTGTCGACTCGATACCACCGCCTTTATGATCCTCCTTATTCAAAGCATTGTAATTATTATTGCGGAGATTGGAAAGCCTATCCGCAGCGGAAGAAAACCTAAGGGGCGAAGGAGACGGAATGGACTGGGTCTTGATATTGTTGAGTCCAAGCGAGGACGGGAGAATAACCGGCGAGTCATCGTCTTGTTTCGGAAAATCAGAAAGGTGATCATCCTCCTCATCTCCAGTATCATAAAAAGGAGAAGATTCTGCAGATTCGTGGGAAGGCGCACGGCGAATAGGAATGGGAGGGATTTTCCGGAGCTTGTAGTTGGTTGGTGTGGAGGAGGAAGAAGACGACGACGACGTTGCGGGAGGATCTTTGTTGTCGTTGATATTGGGAGACGCAGAGGTCGACATGGAAAAGGGATGTTGGGTGGTTGTTGATAATGTCCTTCATTGCATTGCGAGTATTTACTGGTTATGGGTTATCTCCGAGAGAGAGAAGAAGATAGAAATTAGAGAAGGAGGTTTTCGCGGGAAATGGAGCATTTCAGGCTGACAGGATAAGCGAGCGACGGAGAATTTCAGTTCTCCTCTC
>CAOGCB011495850.1:0-13639 GCA_948266635.1 Cnidoscolus chayamansa | reverse complement strand
AGTGGGTCATGTACAAGAATTTTCCCTTATAAGCAAAAATCTTTATACATTTACTCATCTTGGCATTAAAACCACTTCATTCTGAACAAGATAAAATTATACAACAAAGAATTAAGAATATAGGGACAACAATAATAAAAGCAATATGACCCAATCAACACAAACAATTATGGCTTAAGAAAACAAACAAATCCTCATTTAAAGGTAATATCCAAACAATTAATGAAATAAATGCTAGTCTAATTATGATAAATATGAAATATTATATAAGGTGATAATAACAAGGATTACAATAAATTTCATGGCAAATTTCTAACCTTATTAATTGTGGATACAGTAATTTGTCCGGAGCCCTAATAACGTCATGAGCAGGCACCGAGCCTGAGATGGACTTCAAAGGAAATTTGGACATCTGCCGAATGAAAGGTTAAGAACATTACCCAATAAAATAAGGCCCAAGCGTCAGCCGGCTCCGGGCCACAATCTGCAGTAAGATATCATCTCATCCCACCATGAACAGGGACATGTCTCTCATATCGCAATACTGGGAGACAGACCCCTGAATCCCACCAACTGGGCCATTCCGTTCTTTTGATAGCTAACGAAGCCAAGTCACCACGAATAAGAATCTACCTTCAATCTCGATCCTTCACATCTCGTCAAGATAAGATCAACAATGCAAAGGGTCGTTGGTGTGGCTCGTGCCTTATGCCCGTTCAGAGCTTTCGTGCCCATACAAGAAAGTCCATATTCATTTCACGACGACTATTGTTGGATTCGACCCTCCTTTAATCACGATCATTGGATTAAAGCGGTCACTTCTTATTGGTAAGACCCCGTTCAGGCCACAGTCACTTCTCTCCTCGAGTGGCCCATTAAATGCAGTTGAGCCAACTGCCACATTTAATGCCTTACATATCTTTAAGCCTTGGCCATTGGATGACTCTTTTGAAAGGGAATTGTTTAGATGAGAGGATCAAAATCCTATAAATACTTCACTCCACACCATTGCAGAGGGGGACAACGATAAAAAAGGGGAAAGGGAGGACAAAAAAAAACAAGGAGGAAGGAACCCAAAAGGGGAACAAAAAAAAAGGGGATAAAAAAATCAAGCAAAAAGGATACAGTTGAAAAACCAGTAAGGAAAAGAAAAAAGGTTTTCCTCAAGAACATAAAGATCTATTAACGAAGGTCCCAGAAAGTCCAACCGTTCGAAGGCTCTTGTCTAGATAGAAGATTTCTTCTCACCAAGCCTTCTTGGAAGTTCCACAGTTTGAAAGATTCATATTCAAAGAGAAGATTCCTCTTCTCACAAAACCTCTAGGCAAGTTCTAGTACTATGCATATGAATCATGATAACCTTTATGTTTTCTTCTAAAACTGACTATGTTTTGCTAAGATTTTGAGTTGCAATACTTATTATTGTCCCAAGTACAAATGACCAAGAGAGGGTGAACTGGTCACTTTTTCAATTCAAATTTTCAAATTCTTGCTCTAAACTCTCATGAAAAATTGTGGCTGAATACTTCTAGAGTGCTATCTAATTAGATAAATGTGTGATTAGTTGATTATCTTGAGTTTGCAGAGTACAAAACTAGCTAGCTAATGTTTTGCCTGTAAAAGTTATTGTTCACGTTACTGTTTACGCTACTATTCAGTCTGAAATTAGCTTAGCTAAAGTTTTGCCTATATGTAGAGTTACTGTTTGCGTGACTGTTCATGCTACTGTTCATTTTGAAATTTGCTTAGCTAAAATTTTGCCTATATGCAGAGTTACTGTTCATATGACTATTCACGTTAAAATTAGCTAAGTACTCTGATTTGCTAATTTCAAATCTGTTTCAATCTAATCTAAAAAATAATCAATCAGAATTCAATAAATCTCATTCAAATGATTTTAGCAGAATTAATAAACAATCAATCAAAGGAGAATAAGGTTAAGAAAATTTAAACTCAAGAGTTTATAGTGATTCGACTAACTCTGGCTTACGTCCACTCTTCCCAAGCTTCTCCTTGAGAGTTCCACTATCTATCTCTTTTTCCAAGTGAGAGATAAAACCTTTACAGTTCTTCTAAGCTTTACAGGTACTTAGACAACCTCTTCCAAGCTTCACAGGTGCTTAGAAAATATTTTACAAGTTTGATCCCTTCAAACTTCTTTAAGCTTTAAAGGTGCTTAACAACCTCTTCCAAGTGATGTACCTTCACTTGAATAAATTTCTTGATTGAAATTTAAAATACATAATTGAATCACTCTCTTTTTCAATAAATTACAATTGAATACTATGAGAAGAGAGAGAAAATTTGCCAATAAAGCTCTTGAATGAATGCTATAAAAATTGCTGGAAAATTTGCTTAAAGATTGCTCAATAAAGTCTTGCATTCTTTAGCCAAAACTTAATGTAAATGCTGATATTTATAGGTGAAAAATTGCTCTCATGTTTCCAACACTAGAGGACAACAAAACGGCTAGTTTTCTAGCCGTTGGAGTCTACCAGACTGCTGCGCAAACTGTGTAGATCATACTGTGTCAGGCTTCTGTTAGTCCTTGCTCAAAATTAGCTTAGCTAAAATTGTTGACTTTAAAAGTAGCTTAGCTAATTTTAAAAGCAGTGTGCTAATTTTAAAAACTAGTTTGGCTAATTTTATTTTAAACAGCTTTTCAGAAACATGTAGTTGCAAAATTAGTTTAGCTAATTTTGTTCAAAAGAAGCATTTTACTTGATTTCAAAAATGTGTTCTGAAAATTTATTTTTGAAATATTTTTATGCATGAGACAGTTTCTTTGGCAAAGCAAAACTTTCTTCTCTTACATGTTTATGCCTAAGTCGACTCATTCTTCATCTCTTTTTGCCTTGATCTTCTTGTTATCCATTTTGTCTTCTTCTTTAATTCTAACTGTCTATTTACTCTGAAACACTCAAATAATTTGTCAGCACATTTTCATTTAATTTTGTGATCATCAAAATCAGTTTCCTCCTTATGAAGTCAACAATCTCTCCCTTTTTTATGATGACAAAACTTAATGAACTTATGAAAAATTTGTAACATAATACAACATATACATTTTCATATAGAAGACATAAATTTACAGAGAATGCTCCCCTGAGTTCGTGTAGTAATTCAGCTCCCCCTGAATTACATATTTTGTCTGTCCTGTTCCTTAGCTAATTTTAAATTACTTTTCCAGTCACTCTTACCATTAACTAATTTCATTTTTACTGTGAAGAATATAAGTCATAATCATATGAACACAAATCGTATAACTTTTCAATATTTCACAGTTTTTCAAATAGCAAGTAAATGACAATAGTAAGCTCAAGTAGATATTTTGAAAATATTAATCATTAGTATAAAACAACATCATAAAAGCATCATTGTTCACACTTTTATTTTCATAATCATTCTCCTTCTTTTTGTCATCATCTAAAAAGGAGGGATTACATCATGAACAAAGACACCACAGTCCTAATTGAGAGACACAAGCCTAAATATCATCATGAATAGCACAAATATTCATCAATATATATGTTAGAATAAACGTTCTCAATTCAGCTCTTAAACACACAAAATTAGCATGAACATATTCTAAACATAATAGAAAGTTCAGATATTTGAACATAGAACTTTATGTGTAATTTTCTTCATTCATTAAGAAAAAAACATACTCATAACCTGCACTCATATGATTCAAAAAGTATTGCAAAGGCTTAAGTATATCAGCAACAATTTATT
Source organism: Cnidoscolus chayamansa (assembly GCA_948266635.1). Classification (NCBI taxonomy): domain Eukaryota; kingdom Viridiplantae; phylum Streptophyta; class Magnoliopsida; order Malpighiales; family Euphorbiaceae; genus Cnidoscolus; species Cnidoscolus chayamansa. The sequence continues at coordinate 9,904 of CAOGCB011495850.1, read as the reverse complement.
TCATTTGGTCAACCACATATCATAAATTGATAGGCATAATTCAAATGCATAATAGTTAGAAATATATAGCAATAGTTAAATGAGCAATGGCATGAATAGTAACATGAATAGTAATATGAACAGTAATTTTCATTCTTCAAGATTGTCTTCAACTCAACATACAACATATAACCACTTTAAAGTATCAATACAAGCATTCAAATAAGCTGTTCATTCATTTATCTAATCAAATATATCAGTTCATTTAAAATTAACACTATAACAACATGCACAAAACATAAACTAAAAAATCTAATGTCACAAAACATGCACATAATCTTACTATTTCCCCCTTTTTGTCAATCATAATAAAAAGGATAACCAAAATAAGATGATAGATTGAGTAGAGCCTTAAAAACATTAGAAAAATAAACTTTTGGAGTTAAAAATCCCTTTGGTTTCTCTTTGCTGCCAAATTTTTCAGATTTTGCAACTCATGATTTTTAAATCATGCTTACCACATCTTCTAAGGCTTCCAGTAAGTTTGAAAATCTATAGTTGTTTGAAGACTCGTTGAGATGAAGATGGTTCAAATAAGGATATTGTAAGTAATGTATTTTAAAACATATTTTTATGTTGTGCTCTTTGTAAATCCTTGGATTTGCAAAATGATCAGTAAGAAAAGATGGGTGAGATAACTCAACCTTAGGTTCTGATGTCATCTTCTGCTTGCTCTGTTCCTTCTTTAAGTTCTTCATTTAATTCAGTTTCTGGTTCTTCTTGTGATGGTTATGGTTCTGGTTCAGCTTCAACTATCTCTTCACTTTTGGCTTCATGTTCTGGTTTAGAAATAGAGAAAACTTTCCTTAGTTTCTGCATTCAGTTTAAGTCCACATTCTTTTGTAGAGGTTGGTATGGTTTTTGATGAAAACTCTTGAAGTACAATAATCTGCATAGGTGATGTAAATAATGGAGCTATCAAGGAACCTTTGTCATTACCAAGTGGTCTCTTGACAAAGAGTCGAGCTAAGAAGTTTCAAGCAAGCATGGGAATGCATGTATATGAAGAAATCTCAAAGGGATTACAAGAGCTTATTATCAAGAAGATGGGATTGGAGCTTGAAGAAAGACCAAAATTCATCATGGTCTTAACATGTTTTGGAGATGAAGAAAAAGCTTCTTGACAGGGGATCATACATAGGCCAAATCTTGCATACAAGTTTGGGCCGAAATTTTACTTTTTTGTAGCCTATCCTTATCATAACCGAATTTTAGGGACTTAATTCAAATGGTTCCATCCTTATTTTGCTTAGTTGGATTAGTTATGATAATTTTTCCTTATGTAGTTAGGATTTTCTTTTAATTCTTATTTAGTTTCCTAGTTTGTTTATGATTTTGTTTCCTAGTTTGTTTAGGATTTATGCCTTCCATTATATAAAGGGCATAATATGCATGTAAAAGGGGAACTCAATAAAAAAAATCAGAATTTTCTTTATACTTATTAAGTATATTTCGTGTGATACTAGCTTTAGGGAGAGAATCTCTAATTCTTGGATTGCATCAAGAATTCAGAGTTACTTATAAACTTTATTTGTGGCGTTCTTCTGTTTTCTACCTACAAAATCCTTCTGTCATTAGTGTTCTTGCTTCTCTAAGCAACATGTATTATAGAGGGTGAATTGCCTTCGTTCTTGAATTCTTGCTATCGAAGCGTACGTCGGGGTTTGAGGCTTTAATTGCCATAGCGTTCCGCGTCAAGAGGTCTATAAACTCTCTCAATTTTGAGCCACCAACTTCATTTTTCTTTAATATTCCTGCATTCTGGTCATCATGAGTAGTTGCTTCTTGATGGTTTACACAATGCTCTTCAAGATTCTGCTCCAATCTCTAAAGTTTCTACTAGCCAATAAATCAGCTTTTATTTCAATTTTGTTTAGCTGTATTGGCAGATCTTTATTCTTCAAATCTTTAAGTTTTAGAGCCTCTATTTGCAATCTTAGAACCAATTCCAGGTTCATATGCAGATTTTCTTTCTGTTTCAGGAGCATCCTCTTCAAATTAAGAACAAGAACAACTTCAACTTCAATTTCTATCTCAGGAGCAGGAGGTGTAGTGACAATAACAGGTACTTGTTCCAATTCATGCTATGGAATGAAATCACTTTAAAAAAAATTACCACCAACAACATTTTGAAGGGACTTTAGTATCTCTTCATTAGTCTGTCCCAAGTTCTGTTGTTCTCTAAATTTTGAACTCTCTACTACAGTTGTATTAAGGACATGATTTTCTTCTTGATCTATATGAGTTTGCTCATAAGGTTGATTCTGATTGGCAAATCTTTTTTACATTCCTGGAGCTTACTCCTTTTCTTGGTTATGAACAGAATCACCTGCTGTAGGAAAACTACCAGCAACATCAGTGGAAATCGCAATATTTTTCATTTATTCTTCCTAAGTCCTCTTCTTCATAAGCATATTGTTAGTCTGCTTTAGGTTGTTCAGAATGGATATTTGGATAAATTTTCAAATCCATTTTTCTTTCAATTTCACCAAGCTGAATAAGCAATATTTGATTAGCTTGATCCTTGAACTTTAAGGCTTCAGTCTGTAATTTCATGGCAATTTCCAGTGAATCCATGACCATTGTGGTAGTATTCTGAATAGTTTTCATCATCTATAAATTTCTGTCGGAGAGTTTTTGCCAATTCATCTTTCTCTTTTGTGCTTCTTATTTCTTTTTCTTTGTCCATCCTTTGTCTACCTTCTGAACTGTATGATGCAATTCTTTCTTTCTGTGCTACCTCCATTTCATCAACTCAATACATCATCAAGATATTTCCAAATTCAACATGCAAAGCAATTTTCATTAAATGGCCACTTTAACCTAATTATTTCAAAGTTTGGATTTGTCCAAACTTTTCCATCAAAACACATTCAAAAGTGTTTTTAAACATTTTAATGTCGACAATCACTTTTCTAAATCTTTCACATAACCATCACATGCATCCTACATAAAAAAAAATCCAAAATCATGGTATTTTCTTAATCTTTGACCTAAAATGGTTCAAACCCTTCATGAATGCACTTGAATTTTCATAATACATTCAAGACATCATTTCAAAATAAACTGCAACCCTAACAAAACTCCTTGCTAACAATAGCTCTTTGCCTTGGCTTGTTTGAAGTTGTCTTTCTGGCTAAGTCTGTTGGTTTTGAGAGGATTCTAAGGTTGTAAATTTTTTACTCCACTGCTTTCAACTCCTTTTATAGTGGGATTGGGTAGGTTGGGTTCGATGGCCAAACTTGAGTTTTTAGGCCACCCTAGCTAAATTTCATTTTTGTCCCTCTATTGTTTCAAATTTACTTTCACATCATTAAAACTTTCAATTTTTTCATTTCAACACCTAGTCACTCTTCCAGTTCGATTTTTGTATATTCTATGAATACTTCATTTGGAAACTCACATTTCGGCATTAGAAATGTACCATGTGTTACACATTATATACTCAACGTATTTGATGAACTTCTTAATCCATGCCATCAATTATTTCCAATCAAACTTTATCAATTTAATTTTGGGCAAGAATTTAGGTATACATCTAATTTCATATGTAGATTTGAAATTATTGGGATATTTTTATGAGTATGACTGGTATTCTCCATTGGAGTTGGAAGAATTCCACTTCCTCCTAGCATGACTGTTGATTGAGTCCCTCATTTTCATTAGAGATCCACCTTTACCATGAATCATAACTTCTATACCAAAAATGGATCACTTCTCCTTTAGGAATACACTCCTTGTCTCAATTGCATTCCTTCTAATTTTTTTTTTATTTCCCCTTATCCTTTTTGTATCTCTTACGATGCATCTCTTATAATACTCCGATTTTTTTTTCTTGTTTCAGCTATTCGTGACTCATGATTACTAGCTCCAGATCTAGTCATTCTTATGGTTGCTCCTTTGAACTAGACTTTGATACCAAATTATGAGGGGTAGGGTTTGGATATGGAGTGTGAGGTGAGAGAGTAGAGAGAAAGGAGATAAAGAAAGAGGAGAAGATTAGAGCATATGGAAAAGAAAAGAATGAGAATATGATTTTATTAATCCATTTAAAATTATAAGATCTAAATTGAGTTCATAAAAATAATATTTTAACCTGAAATAATTTGTAATAAGTAAATTAATTTAAATTTGATGAAAAAAAAATCTTATATAGTGACTTCCATAAGTTATTTATATTATCAATTATTTATCCATATCTAATGATAATTAATAATTTTTAGTGAAATGTTTAATTCAAGTACAATATTACCATACTATAAGAAAATATAAATATAACATATTATTGATAATTTAAATGGTCGATAAACAATCAGTAATATATTTTATCAATTGCTTTTTATATGATTTGATCGGTAAATTTCATCATTATTTTTTTATGTTTATTGTAGTATTAGAAAACTTTGTTTTTTATTGAAGCTTTATAATGTTAGCAATTATATAATATGCTTACATTGTGGGTGACTAACCATTTGGTAGATTCAACCTATTAAAATAAAAGTTTGTTCCACATTCTAAATATGTTTAATCTTGTGAGTTATTTAATTCCCAAAATCACATTAAATTAATCGATTACTTTCTAAATGAATTAAGATTGAATTTATAATTTAATAAATAAATTAAAATTAATTATGTGGATATCTACTTAATAAAATCTATTTATTTAATATATTTGTGACTATATTTAAATTAAATTATTTAATTTTAAAATTTTTATTTTTATTATAAAATTATAAATAAATTAAGTTATTTATAAGTTATGTGAGACTTAATTCAAATAAAAATTTAGCTCGTTTTTTAAATGAATTAATTTTTATGTTTATATCATAAATTAAAGTTTTGTTCAAATTAAAAAAATATATATATTTTAAATTTTAATTTATATTTTTTTTAAATTTAATTTATTTAGCTGTTTGATGAAATAATTTACTTATTTGTATAATATAGTTTTTTAAAATTATTAAAAATGTTTATAAACTTTATTATAGTGAATTTTTTTTTATATTCTTGTAGAATAAAAATATATAACTTCTAGAAACATAAATGCTTATACCATGATTGGTTTGCTAAATAAAGATAGTAACAGGTAGGATTTTACTAAAAAATTTATTTTCTATTATCTGAATCTATTTTATATTATTATTATTATTATTATTATTATTATAAGAAATAAATTTTTACTTAATGGGTTACATAAAATATATGTTTTCAAAATTAATTTATATTTTAAATTTAATAATTAAATAAAACGAATATTTAAATTTCATTTATTTAATATATGTAATATATTTGAAAATGAGAAATGTTGTAATAAAGCCGATCAGCTAGCACTGCTACTTTGAATAGAACAAAAAAAAAAAGTGAATTAGGCCGCACGTGCGTATCCCAAAAGAAGATACACACACGTGGACGTATAATGAAAAAGTTGTGCACGTGAGACATATAAAAGATTACTGTGAGTAGGATATGACACGTCAGCAAATATGTGATTTTTTTTTACGTGATTATAAAATTAATTTATGTAAAAATATCTCAAATAACTTATATATTTTTATATCTTTAATTATTTAATTTATTTTATTAATTTTCAAAATTAAATTAGTAAATTTAAAAAAAATCTATATAAATATTTTATTAATTACATTAAATCCTAGAAATACGAAGATAATTATTCCTAAGAGAAAAATCAGATCGAGCCTGGTCTATGCCATGACGTAATGAAAAGTGATATAATTAAGAAGACATTTTGAGGAGACTTGAAAGGGTCGACACTTTGGCTTTTGAGATGCTACTAGTGACATTTCCATTATATGTGAAATGTTTGTAGTTTATTATATTCATATTGCTTAATTAATCACTAAGAAATTATTTTAAAAAATTTTCTACTCACTAAACTATGTATATTAGTTTAATTCCTCTCCCATGATCAGTGGCGGACGCGGGGGGCCAGCTTTGGTCCGTGCCCCCCGACGACTCGAAAAGTCTTGGAGTAGCCCCTGTCAAGGGGCAAATGCATGGGGCCAGCCTTGGTACGTGCCTTCCAGCGACCGAAAAAAGCTTGAAGTAGTGGTGTCCTGTGATCACAATGCAATTATACCCCAACAGAGCTGTGGTTCTGCGTCCGCCACTGCACGTGATCCCAATTGCTTAGGTTTAAAAAGTAGGTAGCAACTAGTTTAGCAACTTAATGGTAGTTTTTAATATGTATGTTATTTTTATATACATATAAATCTTTATAGTTTAGAATGTGCTTTGCTCAATATGCATATGCCTTATTATTCTAAGCTATATGAACATATAAGTTTATATATATGTTTGCATTATAAACATTAAAATTTATATACTTTTGTATTACAAATTAAAGTTTATATACCTTACGGTTACAAAGTTATAAGTTCATACATTATGAGTGAAATTACCCTATTTCTTTTTTGAGGTCACTCAAATATGCATATGACCAAATATATGTTAAGCTTGGTTATAGGTTACAACAATCTTAATTTGATTTGGATAATTAGTAGTAGATTGACAATTCCCTTTTGAAGTTGTTACACTTCTTAGCTAGTGCAATTGTTCTCTTATTGTCTTTGCCATTGTAATATCTTTGTTATAGTAAATACAGTACCAATAGGTATTAGGATGAGTGGTTCGATACTTTCATCTCTTAAGTGAAGTCGAATATGAAGTAAATATTCGCTAAAAACACTTTATTTTTAGTGGGCCGACTCAATTTAAACATAATTTAGTTTTAATGTAGTGCGCTGAGAATACATGCGACTAAGATTAAAAAAAAAAGGCATTAAACATAGTCTTCAAGTTCTCCATTGTAACATCTTAAGTGCACTTAAATGGGCATTAAAAAGACTAGAAAATGAATTTAAAATTATTAATTTAGGTTTCAAGAGATCAAACTTCTTAATTTTTGAACTAAATCAAAGAATTTATTTTAAATAGAGATTAAATCGAAACTTCTATTAATTTAGATACAAAAATTAAAAATTTCTGAATTAATTTTTTTCAAAATTAAATATTTAATGGACAACTCTAATACTAAAGGCCACAAATTAAAAATCAATGTCATTATGTAGGCACTAAATTAGTCATGTTATTTTATTGAGGACTATAATGATCAATAAAAGTAGGTCAAGTGACACCATTAAAAATAATTATAAAATTTTATCGGTAAATTAGAGATAAATTGATCATCAATATTTTAAATTACCAAAAACAGTTGGTAAATAATCAGACTCATCGATCTGACAGTATGTGAGGGGGTAAATCACGGTACGCGGCCTCTTAAGTGGGAGGTACAGGACTCGGTGCTTACAAAAAGCCCACCTAAATAGTGAAACTCTCACACTGCGGCTGCTGAAGTTCGAACCGTGGTCTTTAGTTCCAAATCTGCCACCTGAGTACCAACTGCGCTACGCCCGTACGAGCACTTAATTATCTTTACCTTAATACTACATAAGTGTAGAGATAAGCATTTTGATTTAAAAAAAAAATTAAAATTAAATTGAATTGAATTAAGTAAGAAATCAAACAGAACAAACCGAAAAATCTTAATTTTATTTAGTTTGATTAATAAGTTTATTTTTTATTTAAATTTAAAAGAGATATATGTTGAACATTATAAAAAACCGAGATTCGAATTAAAAATATAAATTAAATCTCAATAAACTATTTAATAAATCAATTAATTCGGTTATTTCAATTTTTTTAAATTAAATTTAATTAAAAACTCAAAATTTTATAAAATCAAAATCGAACTAAATTTGTCAAATTAAAATACTAAATCAATCGAATCGAATCCGTAGACAGTCATACATAAATGCGTTGACAAATTCATCATTATTAAACTAAAGCAATTAATTTATTGAAGTTTTCGAATAATTAAACGAACAATAAAAAAATAAAATAAAAATCTTACAATTTGGATAAAGTTGTTTATCATAATAAAATGTTAGATGTAGACAAGACACTTAAAAATTCTAATGCAGCTGAATAAATCTCTCAGGTTGCTTGTGAAGGGTTGTGATCTTTGTGGATATTATCATATTCAAAGAACTAAAGCAGATAGTGTCCTCCATTTGAGGGTATTCCTATTTGAAGAAAAGGATACACACTTCCCACGTAAGACCCTATCTTTATAGGTCAACCTAAAATATTCAACACTTTACCATCTCTCCATAAAACAAAAGCTATTTAGCATTATCCACTTATTTGGAAAAAAAAAAATCCCATCAATTCTCATATGTCAATTCTTTCATTTTAATGTTAATTTTCACTAACGATCACTTAACTTATTATTTACCTTTTAAAAATGTCATTTTATTTCAGTTCTTTTCTTAAAACTCATTAAATTTTAATTTAAATCTCAAAAAATTTACTCTCACTAATTTTATTCATATTTTCGTTAAGAACATGATACGATATATCTGCGTAGACATATCATATTATGTTTAGTATATTTGGATATATCACGTCATATTCAATATATATAAACATGTCTTATTTAGTATATGTGAACATGTCATATGAATATACTACATCACATCATATCAATTATATCTTAGTACATATGAATATACTATGTGTATATATCACATTACATTCTCAATAGAGGTGTAGAGGAAAACGATAAGAATGAGTTTTTTTGAAATATAAATTGAAATTCATGTCGGGTCTAAAGTAGTAGTTAAAATGTCTTTATATATACTTAAAGTGCAATGTTTCAAGAATTGTTGTTTATTTATGCTGTCATGTCATAAAATAAGACTTTTACTAAAATTATAATCTCATTAAACATAAGTAAGTCATTATTAAAATTATATTATTATATATAGTAAAAAAAACAAATTTTAATGAGTTGAGCTACTTTACATCAGTAAGATAGGTGATGTACGCGATGCTCACAATCATTTCCTCTTGAATTAACTTTTAGTATGAGTTAGATCTAATCTTTTTTTTTTTATCATAAGTTGGAAAAATATATATCGCTTTTACCCTCTTTAGCTAACTTTTAAGGTCCGTATGTTTTTTTTAACACTTTCATTAATTAATCCAAACAATATAATCAAGACAATAATCTTCACATCACTCATACTAGGGAAGTAATTAATTAACAACTAGAAATTTGGAGCTCAGATAGTCATTGTAAGCCTACCATATCTCTGTCCCTTCACTACACTCAAATATAGATAAAACTCACTCATTAGAGCGTTTTATATTTATTTTAACTATACTATGACTACATGGTTTAATTTTAGATTGTATTCTAAGATATTTTATCGATAATTAATCAGTAATTTAAATATCGATAATTTAAATTATTAGTAAATAATTGATAACATATTTTACTAATAATTTTTTTATAATTTAATTAGTAAATTTTATTATTGTTTTTATTTTTTTTATATTGTACACTAAGATATAGATTTAATATCTTTTTACTAATAAAAATAAATACACAAAGGTTAAGATTTGCTCTGTAAAACATAGAAAGTCAAATACAAAGAGTTGACTTTATATATATATATGCCATTGAAATTGCATCACAATTACTACTCATAAAATAATTAAAAAAAAGAAAAAAAATTACAATGACAAAAAATAAAATAAATCTCAATTATACATTGCTTTCAATTTATTTAATTGTTAAATAACTTCAATGATTTTTTTTTTTAATTTTTATAAGTCTTTTAAGTTTAGAATAATTAAATATTTTTTTAGTATTTTAAAAATATATTAATAACAAATAATGATAAAAGTCATAATAAAAAAATATTATTTTCAATATAATAATAAAAATTAGGTCTCATCAATATTATATTTAAATTACTGAAAAATAAATAATTATTTTCTA
>CAOGCB011495218.1:0-13837 GCA_948266635.1 Cnidoscolus chayamansa | reverse complement strand
CAAACATATTAAGAATCTGAGATTGATTATCACTCTCATCACCTACAAAGTTGCACTCCATAACGTTGAATCCAGTATTTTATGAATGAACCAAACATATTAAGAATCTGAGATTGATTATCACTTCCTTCGAAAAAAATAGTCAACAGCAAAGCATATCAACGAGACATGTTAAGACTAAAAAACAATTAGGCGATATCTTCACAAAGGCTCTTAGTGGAGTTTGGGTTAACTACATTTATAGCAAGTAGGGAGTGTTATAGAAAGTCAAGTATGTAGTTATGTGAGTGATTCTGTAAACATTATTTTCCTAATCTAGGTAGCATAATTATAGGGACACATTCCTACTCAGGATTCACACTTTTCTATATAGTATTGTACTTCTTTTCATAATAATGATATAGAAAATATTCACACAACAGTAAAATATTACTAGATATGATGTAAAACTCCAGTCTTCATAAAGTTTGGCCACAACCTTTTCATTTCCCTTCAATTTTAATTTTATGAAATATAAAGGGGAAAAAACTACCAAGTTCTAGTTTGTGGAGATAATTCAAATAATGAAATCATAGGCAAACAAAAGAGATTAATTCATTAAAAGACACAACTATCACAATTACATGATATCGAAAATGGTAAAACAAGTATAACTCACAAGAAAGGGAACTGGAGCATCAAGGAAATCGACCATCCTCCCAGGCAGAACCTGTAGAAGATCAAATAGAAAATTGAGCTCAGTATCAGCTATGCCAGTTACACAAAAACCTACTGATGGCATGAGCAACAGATACTATAAATTTCATATTTCTAGATTAAAATCACTTGCATAAGATGTAATGGTCCAATCCATAGTTCGACCAAACCATCAAGCAAACCCTTGCATCTCAATAAAATTTCATATTCTAGAAGAGCTTATATAAACACGTAAAACATCAAATAGAATTTTGAAGAATCATTTTTTTACTGGTACATGTATAAGATTGCAGAAGGTATCATGATTATTAATAGAATATATATCAGATTTTCTTTAAAAAAAATGCTGTATATTTTTTCCATATATATGAGGCATGCAGATGATAAACCCCTTTAGATATTTTCTATAAGCTTTTCATAGTTGAGGCACAAAAAATAATTTTTTTCATGGCTAAAAGAGGAAAATCTTAGAAAATGAAGAAGATTTTTTTTTTCTAACTAGTAGGAGGACTAGCTCTGTTGTTTCAACAATGTTTTGTAGCTAGCTAGAGAATGATATCCTCTCACCTCCAGTCACTGCTCTTTTAGAATCTTATTTCAAGCCTGATATATTATAAGAGTGTTTCAAAACCAGCATTATGCTGATTATTGATAAATGCAGATGAAGTTTGAGGATGCGAAATTTCCTAGTCAAGTTCTAATTCTTGGATTACCTCTAGTCATATGCCTTGTTGTTTCCCATACATAATATGTTTCATCTTCTAAACCTTTGAAACCATGTTAAATTTTAGAAGCAATAAACTTGTTCATTTTATCATGCTCCCTCTCATTTATATTTTAAGGTTATACGTATTGCACTTTCTACAATTCCTTTTCAATAATTGAAAAAGTTATCTACAACATGCAACGACTGACATATTTTTCATAGATAAATCCATGATGTTTTCTGCCGACTTTTAACAAAAAACTGTCAAATTACTATTCAACTTACCGGAAGAAATAAACTTTGCCATTGAAATGGACGAATCATGGGAACCAGAGATAACACTATAGCAGACAGAACACCCTGCATTGGTGTAAACTAAAGTCATAGCCAAAAGCCTATTCAGATAAGCGATTTCTAAGCAACAATTGTCAAAACATTTAAAAGAAAAGAGGGAAAAATCATAGGGTCAGTATGATAACAGTATGAACTCACCAAGTTTGGGCATACTACCACCACTTGTTTTTCCAGTAATACTCCTGTAATTAGCATCAAAACCTGGAAGAAGTACTGTATGTCAGACTTCCAACAACCTACATTAGATCCATAAGCAGCAAAATGGATGTAGGCTAGGAACATTGAATGGGAAATTCAAATTGATGAAATAAAAAGAGGTTGATCTAATTTACAAAGTTAACTAACTGCTTATATATATATATCCAAATCTCTGTATGTTGACATGAAATATGTTTGTTCGCTCATGGAAAAGGCACAACCTCTACAAATAACAAGCTAGAACAGACATCAATGAACTAGCACTAAATTCACATCTATAAAGTGCAAATTTATGTAGGAAAGTATCAAACTCAGATGCCTATATACACTGCTCAAGAAATTCTGAGATGAAATCCAATATAAGGTGCAAAAAGGTGGTTGAAATTGTAGTAAACAGTAACCAAAGAAACAGGAATCCTGCTTATAACTTGTAGTTTACCCCCTCTCAACAAAACAGTAAAGTATAATGGATGATGAAACAGTGAAGTATCCAGCAATAGGCCCTGAGAAAAGGACATGGAATATGAATGCAAATTTGATAATATTGTATGTTACAGAATGTAGGTATTCGATATGCATTAGAAAATGAATAGATAAAACGATAAAATTTATATAACATAGGTAGTTAATGTGTATCAGAACAAATAGAAGGTAGAATTTGAGTAAGTAACTATTTTAGTATATATTTCTCTATATATGTACCAATGTCTTCATTTAAGATCAATAAAAATTCTCCCATTCTTTTGTCATGATATCAAAGACTTAGGGAGTTATTTATTTGTTTATTTATATTTTTTTAGGGTTATTAAAATTTCACTTTCTAATCCATACTACTAGATTTTTAAGTCACCATTTAGGGTGACTATTTTTGTCAACATCTAAGAAGATTCTCCAACTGTGGCTGGCAAGTGAGCCCCATGCCAACACAAGTTTCCAGCGGCTTTCCACGGGCCGGCATGTGAGGGCACGTCCAACGGTTTTTGGAGGCCAGCTTCCTCTTGCACATAGCCTCCTCTATTCCAGCATGGCTCCAAGTTCGATTGGATGTTTAGTTAGTCCCTTGGCATTTTTGGCTAATTTTCCTGCTGGTTTAAATTTCTTATTTTCATTTGTTGTGGCTATTGTTTTGGGCTTTCTTTTGATTTGATTTTATGCTGGTTTTCTTTTATTTTTGGTACTCATGTATTGCTGAATTATTTGAAAAAAAAAAAGGCCAAAAATAAAACAGTGGCCAATAAAGTAATAGGAGTAATTGGTCTAATAAAGAAGCCACTCCTAATATTGATTCTAGAGGAATTGTTTGTTATTATTGTCATGAATCTACCCATACAAAATGCATATGCCTGAAACTTCAGAGAAAGAATCAAAAGTTTAAAAAGGCTCATATGTCAGTTAAGGAACCCATTGCTACATGCTTTGAGAAAACTATCTTGGTATCTGCACATGAGTTTGCATAGTTCACTTAGTATTAGACACCTTTAAAATCCAGCAATTCCCTCGTCACTGCAATCATCGAGTCAAGTAAAAATACATGTGTTATATCTTTCTCGTCCAAATGGGTCATTGATTCTAGTGACACAGATCACATAATAGGTAATTCTAGCCTTTGAATGACTTCCAATCTCATAACACTTCTTCTTCAATTGCTTTAGCAGATGGGTCTACCTCTTGTGTCATTGGTTTTGGGATTGCTAATCTAACATCATCTCTTTCCTTTATCTTCTTCTTTATTTACCCAAGTTTTCTTTTTTATTTACTTTCTAGTAGTAAACTCACTCGAGCTCTGAATTGTTGTGTCTCATTCTTTCCTGAATATATTTAGTATAGGATCATATGACAAAGCAGATGATTGGCAGAAGTCATAAGTTAAACAATCTCTATTTTCTTGACAACCAGATGCCAAAATCTCAAACTTGTTCTCGTTCATTTTCTCTTTTGAAGTTCATTGTCAATTGGGACATCTTTCTTTATCTACTTTAAAGAAATTATGTCCACAATTTAAGTCTGTGTCTGTCTTACAATGTGATTAATGTCAGTTTACCAAATATTATCGTTCTCATTTGTCATCTTGTGTCAATAAACGAGCTTCGTCCCCCTTTGAGTAAGTTCATTAAGATGTTTGGAGTCCACGTCTTATTGTTTCACAATCTGGGTATAGATATTTTGTTACCTTTGTTGACGATCATTCTCATGTTATATTTAATATCTTTGTACGTATATTGCTAAGTGATATATTGCCAAAGAATATTTTTTAAAAAATTTTCAAAATTACATGATTCAAAATGAGATTCTTCATCAGTCTTCTTGTATTGATACTACATCTCAAAATGGAGTTGCAGAAAGGAAAAATCGACATCTCCTTCTGATAGCTCAAGCCTTACTTTTTCAAATGAGAGTCCTTAAACATTTTTTGGATGATGTTGTGTCTACAACTTATTTTCTAATTAATTGCATACTTTCATCAATTCTAGACGGTAACATTCTCTATTTTGTTTCCTTAAAAATCTTTGTTTCCTATTAAAACCCATATCTTTGGTTCTACCAACTTGTCAGGTAACCTTAATCTTAAAGTAGTTTAGAGAAAGAATGAATGGGGTAGAGTAGAAGAGAACAGAGAAAAGTAGAATAGAAGACAGAGAAGAATATAGCAGAATTGATAGAGTAGGAGAGGAATTGAGAGTGTTTGGCAAAATTTTCTGATATTTTCTTATTGTTGGTTCCTATTACTTATAGTAGTGTGAGCTGGTAGTTTGTTACAACAAACTCTCCTTCTCTTTCTCTCTTTGCTTGCTCATTTAACAAATTCTATGCACATGCACATGCACATGCTTTATTTTTGCTTCTTACTTGCTATTATTTCTCTCTACGTCTCCTATATGTAACACAACTTTGTGAGAGATGTATTTCTAGGATATTCTCGTCTATGGAAAGGGTACAAGTGTTTTTCTCCTACTTTAAATTATTATTTTATTTCTTTAGGTTTTAGCTTTTTTGAGTCTACATTTTTTTTCCTTTCTAATTATGCAAGTCAAGGGGAGGAAAATAATTTTTTTAAGTTTAAACTATACAAGTCCCTCATACACGAACTCTTTCACCTCCAGTAGCATCTATTCAACCTCCTGTCATTTATATTTACTCCAGGAGACTAGGGCCTCATGAGTCAAACCCTCCACCAACAACTTCTTCATTGGAAGATCTAATTACCACTATTCGTCCTCTTTCTGATCTGAACATTCCTATTGCTTTTCAAAAAGGTAAATGTAATTGCATTTATCGTATTTTGCTCTTTGCATCACGTACTCAATTATCTTTTCCTTCTTGTTGTTTTCTCACATCCATGGATTCGATTTTTGTTACTAAAACTGTTGGAGAAGCTTTATCTCATCTTAGTGCAACAATGACAGAAGAAATAATGGCTTTAGATACTAATAATACTTAGAAACTAATGCCTTTACCTACAGGTAAGCAAGCTATTGGTTGTAAATGGGTATTCACAGTGAAAGTGAATCCAGATGATTCTATACCTCATCTAAAAGCATGCCTTGTTGCTAAAGGCTATGCTCAAACTTATGAAATTGATTATTCAGACACATTTTCTCCTGTGGCTAAATTTACTTCTCTTCAGCTATTTACTTCTATTGTTGCTATACAAAATTGATCTTTGCACTAGCTGGATATTAAAAATGTATTCCTCCAAAGGGATCTTCACGAAGAGATTTTTAACACTCGACACTTTTTCGATGTCAGAATTCGAGTTCTCGAATAGAATATTTGTAGAATATTCGAAAACAGGGATGGAAAAGTGAATAGGGTTCAAAAACTACCTTTTCTATTTGATATGTATTAGTAAACAAATAGATAAAAAGATAAAAGTTACATGACGTAGGTAGTCTATGTGCACCAAAAAAGATAAAAGGTAGAATTTGAGCAGGTTACTACTTTAGGACATAGATGTGTATCAATATGTTCATTTAAGATCAATAAAAAAATCTCCCAGTAGAAATAAACCATCCCACTCAAGAACTTGATAACCAAGCACCAACCAAAAGGTAACAAACATGCTACTATTGCATAAAAAATTAAGAAAAAGGACTTGGAGAGACAGAGAAAGGAGCAGAGAAATAGAATAATATGCAGTTGCAGAAAACACTGTTAATCCCCAAACAGGCTTCAAAACAATCTATATCACACAAAGTGTGTTAAACAAGCTCTGGCTCAGTTTTCTAGCTTTACTCACTAAGATAAAATTTCTGCTGCATCCATGGTTCTCAAGGTTCTTTTTCCCCCAAAATGTTTTGCGCTTTATACTGGCTTCATGTGTTCTTCTTCTTCTTCATATTCATCCGAATAAGGAAAACTTGACTCAACTAAGCCTTGATCCTAAAATGCACGGGACAAGCCATATGAACCCTTTTCCAGATTTAGAATATATTTGAAAAAAGATCTAAAGCCACAGATCCTACAGTAGAGTACCCCAAAAAGGTAGACTATCACCCAACTAAGATCCTCTGAAATAGGATCACCAAAAGAGGCTTTTTTGAAGCCTCAAACATGCTAGCCCTAATTTCACAACCAAGAATTTGCTATTACACTAGTCCTTGACCACTACAACTGATAATGTAGCACTAAAGAAATTGATATATGAACAGTAATTAATTAAAGGGAAACTTCAAGTAAGCAGAGTAGCCAACAGCCTTTAAAAAAAATCAAAAGCAACTATGCATATCAAGAACATTACACTTTCAAGAAATTGATGTATTAAACACTGTTGAAATCAATCCAATGCAAATTTGCATGACAAGAAAATTACACTTTCAAGCGACAGAACTCGGCATATAGTTGCAGTTGTCCATATTGATAGTGAAAAAGCTTCTTCAGCAGCAGCTAACTTTGCATTGACATTTTAACAATATTAGTAGTTGTAAGCAAATGCATTAATCAATAATCATAGTTGAAGAACTAATAGTGAAGAAAGAAATACCTCAGTAGCTTCATACATGGCTAAATATCTTTCAGAAAAGCCAAGGTCAGAAACTTGAGGCCGCTTATACTGGACAGCCTGTAAGTGTTCAAGAGGCTTAAAAACTATTTCAATTCCTCGTTGGGGAAGTGGCATGGAATGATAACTGCAAACTATTTGCAGCAGATCATTTTTGTTTTCCTATCCAATAGGTCACGCCAAAAGAAGATCGATTCAATGGTAGTTAAAACATCACAAATGTAAAATAATAAATATAAAGAAAGGAAAATAAACTAACCTTAGCCCATTCCATTATTAAGTCAGCATCAAAATCTTTTTCACAATTTGCAAAAAGTTCATCATCCTCATCCTCTAATGTCATGCTTCTAACTGAACTGCCAAAATATAATAATAGATTATTGAATGTACCAGACAACAGTTTATTGGATGGTGTAGATAATGACAACTATCATGTTAACTGACACCGAGTGAATGAAGAGAAAAAAATGTATATTTATTCAAACCAAACTGCAAGACAAAATGTAACAGTAAATTTTTAAATTTTCATATCAAGAACTGAGTAATGAATATGAAGTTAACATATGATAATTGTAATTGTACTACCTGAATAGGGTATCAGAACTTCCTTGCCATTCAAAACCATGGGTCCTAGAACAGTTAAAAGTAACAATCTCAGGAGAGGACTGGCCATTTTCATAGCCCCCATTAATTCTTTCCAAAACATCAGAACGAATTTCCAACGACTCAGAAGCACAATCATCCAAATTCTTCCTACCATCCTTATCTACTTCCCTTACATGACCCAAATCTGAAGCCTCACTACCACTTTCAGGAGAATGAGATTCCCATGTCTTTGGTGATGAGGTTCGGACCTCATCATCTGATATAATTCCAGCAGCAGCAGCAGTAAGGGCCATTGCACTGTCAATGGGTATTGCAGAAGCCTTCCAATCAAAATCACACTCCCTATCATCAACGTTCATATTCATTTGCTCATGTTGCTTGGATGTTGAAGGGACACTACTCAGTGAAACTTCACTGACAAATTGTGTTATCCGATTCAAACGCTCTTGTGCGACAATACTACATCCAAGCAAATAAATGCAGTAAATTTTACTGGACCAATGCTTAGAACGTCATTTTTTCCCTCCACAATTGAGCAACTACTGATTCTTAGAAGTCGAATGAAATTAAAATTAACCTGTTCAGCATCTCATAGTGTAACTCAAAGTAAGGAACTCTAGTTAGCACACAGTAGCAGCGAGGTGCAGAAACCAAAAAGCGGCAGCACTGTCCAGAGTCTCCAGACAACCGTGGAAGGGGCGACATGGTGCCCAAAATACCAGGTGGCCTCTGAACAATTTCTGTTACATGTAAGCAAACCCCATAAAGTGTGTCATTATCTGCAACCTGATCAAGGGAACAAAAGAATACATTGAGTATTCCTCTATTTCTTGACTCTCAGATGACAGAAGCAGAAATCCAAAAGAAATGAAAACAACCACATAAACTGACAAATATTCCAATATGCACTTAAGGCTAGTGGTTCCTTTTTACAATTACAACAGTTTAAAAGGAAGTCATGCAAAGATGTGGATAAGTGTTGACACTTCTATTATTGAGCAAGTGTATTTTAAAACAGATAAAAATATTGAAAGAAACTAAATAAAGAAATTCACGCATGAAAATTCAGATACATAAAAAGTGGCTTATGCTTCTCTCAGTTAAAAGAATGGGTATCATTTTCTAGCACTCCAGGGCGGGGGGAGCCTGAAAGACGTGTAAATTTAGCCAAGGCCTCATTCAAGCATATAATCAAATGGAAGTGTTAATTAAATTCTTGTGTTAAACATGCATGCATTTATGACAGGAAGAAAAAGGTCAGACCAGGAACTCATGTGAAACGCTCAATACAAGTATAGCCAAATAAAGATGGACAAGACGGATGGTGCACTACACAAACTTGCACCTCTGTCTAAATAGTGTCGTTTTATTTGTTATGGTCTCTAAGTATGTGCTTCCAATTATTTATTTTAATTAGCAGGCAAATTTAAAGTAATTGGATAACAAAAAACAATTTATTAATTATTCACAGAAGCCCAGGTGTGCATTCTGATCAAAAAGTTGAAGAAGGAGAATACTAAAACAGGGAATCTACTGGACAGGGTTCAACTAGAGGAGAAAAGGATGAAATTTGAAAAAGCAAATATGAATGAAGAGGAATGACCGATTAAAGAAGAAACATGAGACCATTTTGTTCCAGTATTCCTATGAACAAAATCATGTTAAATTTAGAAGTAAATAAATATTGTTTGAAGAATAAAGATAGCAAAAATATCTGTGTTAAAATGATTGCAAAGCCAAACCACATTTTAGTCGAACATCAATTTTAGTGAAACACCAATTATGTGCAACGAGTAAATTGATTCCACAAATATCAGAATCCAAAGAAAATGCAAGTTTGAATGAGTTAATCAAAGCAGAGTTAGTTATAATTCCAGTTGTTGCAGTTCAAATCCAACCCAGAAGAATTCTATGAAAAGCAAGACATATATCTCTGATGTGAGTTAAAGAAACAAAAGAAGATTTACCTTGAGTGAAAATGTGAATGCTAGATCATCCCTTCCCATATGCACCTGCAAAATATATCAGTACTCAAAATGTTATTTCTTTGCTGAAAGCCAATTACACTGTGAAGTGAAAAAGAAAAAAGCCTTCTGCATTGACAAAGACACACAAACATGTTTTAACATGGAAATCATTTTTTATTCTGAGGTGAATAAGGTGAAAGACTTTTTGACTTATAACATCAGCAAGTAGTGTACTAAGCATTACCAAGAAATAAGAAGCTTCACCATAAGATGTCTCCCTGAAATCCAGGGAATCAAGTTTTGAAAATCCATACAGGATAGAATTGGGATTGAACGTTGACATGGATCTAGAAAATTAGTTGGCCCAACTGCTTTTGTGCTACAATTTATTCATAAAATAACTTCTTGAATCTTGATATCAAACAAAATAATATAGATAGGTTATGTATATGCAGACTTGAGGATGTAAAACATGGTAAATCTTTTGACACTTCCTGAGAACCTGATAATGTCAGCAACTTCGAGTTCTTTGGGTCATGTACCATTTAGCAAACAATCATCTTTCTCTCATAAGAATGAGTTGGTTTGTGCGCAAATTAAGAAGAAGAAAAATAATAAAGAGAAAAATGATACAACTGTTGAACCTCTTCACATTTTATTGTGTTATATAGCTCATCAAACATGGATAATAAAAGTCAACAAAAATTAATGCACATGCACTCTAGCCTACAAACAATAAGAATTGTCAATAAAGAAGAGCGAGGGTTATAAGAATTATTAGATGCTGAAACAAAAGCATTACTTGTATCATAGGACAGAAAAGTGAAAAGTTTACTTCACATACCTGTCCATAAATAAGTTCATTTAGTTCACTTAATGATGGAGTCCTCTCCAATAACCGTGTCTGTACAATGAGAATCCGGAAATGAGACCAGGAGTGATGATTAGAAGCCAAGCATGAACTAAGTACACAAGTAGAACATAGTCAAGAAATCAACTAGCAAACTATAACCACATAGTACAATTTATTTTGACGCAGCTCAACTAAGCCCTAATCCCAAACTGAGGTTGAACTATGTTGATTCTTTTCCTCCCTTACACTCAGCCACTAAATTCTTTCCTGCTACTTTGTTGATCATCCTAGGGACCTAGACTTACCCCTCCATTTCTATTTCTTAGAACTTCAATGTGCTTGACCTTCTGTACCAGTGGATTTGCTAGTCTACAATGAACTTGATCTCCTTTCAAAATTTCCTCAGTACATGCCACTTCCATCTACCTACCAATGCATTCGTTCTCATCCGTTTCATCCTTGTATTCCATACATCCATTTAGTGTCCCTTCCACTCCAAGCCTATGAGTGTATTGTTTCTATACCACCTGTTAGAATTAGAAAAATAAAGGAGAAAGAAAATAACACAAGAAGATTTACGTGGTTTGGCTACAAGAGCTTGTGTCCACGAACTCAAAGCTTTAAATGGCTGCTTCTTTATTTAGCTGTGTTCTCGATCTCATAATACGCAAGCGTCCCTATTTGTAATGGAAGACCCAAAGCATGATACTGTAAATAAAAGGATTCTCCAACTAAAGAGGAATAAATCACATACCCAAAATAGGACTTACAAAAGCACAAATTATTCTACCTTTACAAATACAAATCCTACAATAGGAATAACTTTCTATAACACCATCCAACAATTGTTGTCATATGTTAGCTAGTCAAATCACAATCCTCTAAAACTTCCCCTTCAACTTGTGTAGCTTTCAAGTACACAAGACTCCTACTTCACATATCCACTTCACCATCCTTCCTACTTTAAACTTATGGCTAACATTCTCCTCCTCGCTTGCCCCATCTCTTTGTACAATAAATCCTAGGTTTGAGGTTTGTGCTTTTTAGGGCCTTGATACAACCTTCGCTAACTTCACTTCTATCACTTTTCCTTCCATTGTTAAAATTGCAAAATGCTACTCTGCTTCCGTGTTACTTAAGATTCCATAGGTCCAAATTTTTCTGAACAAGTTAAGTTTCACCAATTAAAACTATATTATATACAAACACCATACACCAAGACATCTTCTTGGATGTTTCTTCTCAACTCATCATCACCAAAACAAAAAGATGAAGGCTCAAGTCCAATCGTTGACATAATAGGAAATCCTCCATTTTGCCTCCAGCAGTCCATACCAAATGAACACTTCATACGTATACTTCAACACCTTCATGTATGTAATAAGACAAGTAATACAATTTTTATAAGGTAATTAAGATCGATAACACAAAAAGAAAGAGCTGATTCAACTTCTCATCATGATAAAATTTAATCAAAATTTTGAAAACGATAAAAGAAAATCTTTTAAATATGATTGCCACTAGTCCAGTTAAAGAAGAATGAGACATTAAGAGATACTAAATTTCTTAGGATCGAAACTCTTCCTTAAATGTTGTTTTACATTTCCGACATAGTAACTATCCTTCATTCGTGCCAACAATTACAATGTTTAATTTCACTTCAGAGAGCAAATCCTATCAACAAGTTGCTGCGCTGATTGGGCAGTCTGTTAAAGCTATTTTACAGAAGCCAAGAGATGTGAAAATGGACATTCATAACTAACTCAACTTCCTCTCTCCTCAATCTTCCAGTGAAGCAGATATCAGGTAAGTTTCCAAGTTAGAAATCAGGCAACTATCGATGAGAATGTGTTTCAAGTGATTTTTTTTGTTTCAGAGTTCAGTTAAGAGTGTGTGCGAAACTAGCCCATGGGAGTTACAGTAACTTATTATTACCAGAATTTGGAAACTCACATGTAACAGATGAATTCCAATTAACTATATAAAACCATAAAATATCAATGGCTTCAAACCTTAACACCTTCAGGAAAACAGAAGGAACCTAAATCCTTTAACCGCATAGGTAATCTTCTCCCAGGAGGATATTTAAAAAGTACCTGAAGAGGAGGAAACAATTGTAATGTCAGATAACATGGAAAGGGACTAGATTTAGCAACACAGAGAAATCAAATTACCATTTTGTGGTTAAAGTATACTATTATGCCACTCAAAGACTCCCAACTGTTGCAATGGGTTCAGCTCAGGATGCATTTAACACATGTCAGGTAAAGAAATTGCATAGTAATATTTCACTAAGTATAGATATTAACTGAATCATAGCAGAACGAAAATTCTTCAACATCAACAAGCACAAGACAGCATAACAAATTGCAAAGTGGAACAGATTAAGAACTCCAAAAGACTGAAGAGAATTGCTGCATTTTTAAATCGAGGCAGAAATATAAGTGGCAATGGACTAACGTGCGATAGTGTTGACAATAATAAAAGAACTTTATTAAACTAACAGTCTGTTA
Organism: Cnidoscolus chayamansa; assembly: GCA_948266635.1. Taxonomy (NCBI): domain Eukaryota; kingdom Viridiplantae; phylum Streptophyta; class Magnoliopsida; order Malpighiales; family Euphorbiaceae; genus Cnidoscolus; species Cnidoscolus chayamansa. The sequence continues at coordinate 945 of CAOGCB011495218.1, read as the reverse complement.
CCTGGGGTTCCATTGAAGGAAATGTAGGCCCCCGATGCCGCAGCCTTTTGTATGATATTGCATCAGATCTTGCTGCCTCAAACTCCCATTTCTTCCTTCTTGCAAATACATCCTCCACAGCCTCAAGATTGGCATTAGGATGAAGCCCCACAACAACAAAGTTTTCAAATAATGAGGTGGGCTCCTTAAATTTTGTATGATCCTACAACAACATCCTCCCATTGCTCATTTAGTAAAATTTGATAGATATATATAATCTCTTTAAAATAGCACCGATTAAAAATTTTAAATTAAAAAACATGTAAAACACCAATATTCTTCAGGTTTCAGAAATATAAAAAAGGACAAATCATCAATTTGCACAAATCACATAACTTGCAACTTAGTGATACCAAAATTGCAAATATGGAAAAGCTAGCAAGACCACATCCCTCTAACTATCTTCATTATGTTTCCTAATTAAGTTTATTCTGAGAATCAAGTAAATCAACCTGCAACACAGTAAAATAACTAGAGGAAACCAATGGTAGAGTGCAAGAGTCTAGAACATTTAAAAAAAAACTATACAGGGAGGAGACCAGCAAAAGGTTGATACACATACAGCACATCAAAGCACTATGCAACTGACGATTCAATTAATTAAAGAACTATTAAAGTCTATTATGCAACAGGACCCATTGGGATGAGAAAAAAAAAAGAAAAAGAAAAGAGAATGGTGAGAGTTAGATCATGAAGGGCTAGGAAAGTTTAAGGGTTCTTGGGTATTTTTCTTCTAAGATTTTAGAGTGGTTTTGCTTCACTGGGTTGGCTTCAACATGAGCATTTGAGAGTGGGATTTACTATCAAAGTATCTGAGGGTGGGATTTACTTTCAGGGCATTTTCTCCAAGTGATGTAGAGGGAGATATTTGCTTCAGTGGGGTGGCTTAAACATTGGGTGGATAGC
>CAOGCB011494559.1:0-13471 GCA_948266635.1 Cnidoscolus chayamansa | reverse complement strand
ATTGATGTGTGGTGACAGAAGACACATAAAACCATGCTTTTTAACAAGACAATCAAGAAGTAAGGTACCAGAACCACTCCTAACCATATATTTTTCTTGATTATGTGTTTCCACTATGTGTTCACCACTTGGCTAAAACAGCTTAGATGATAATAACTTCACTTACAGAATTAAGGCCCTTGTTTCCATCACTGATAAATACCTGAAAATACGTTATTACTTTTCTTTACTGAACATGAAAATGAAAATACACTTTCCTGTTCATTGATATTTCCTTTTTGTTTTTCGACAACAACAACAAGATTGTTGTTAGCTCCAAAGATGATAAACACTTCTTTCCATCTCAATTGCTTGACATTACGTACTATCATCAGTGAAAAGTCTAAGATATCCAAAGATTCAAGTGTTTCAAAATCTTGATCTTATATTAACAAGTTATTACTTAAAAAGTATGTAATAGAATTTTCGTGGAAAATTAGAAAGAAAAAGATGTTACATTAAACTAATTGTTAATTGGGCTTTCTACATGCAGACAAGTCCAATTCAAGGCCCATTCTAAAGCATGCATTTATATGATTATGATCAATGGTAAAGAGCAAAATAAACTTGCTGCGTCATAACATCTCAGTATATCAGGCATGGTAGGCTCCAGGTGAATCTTACATGGTTATGAGAAGCATGGAGCAGTCCTATGTTAATTTTTCTGTGCGTAAAATCATTTAGCAGGGGATCTATAGGAGTTTCTATGAGATCAGCAAGACCCAAAACTCGCATTTACAAGGCATGACATTCAAATTCAGGGATAAGTTGCTGACCTTGTAGAGCTGCTCAGTTCCCTAAACCCTAAATATCTGTAGTCTGCTTCTGCAATTGTTTCCCCATACACTCTCCTGAATAATCCTGTTGCACAGCCATTAATGCTTATTTTAATTCCAAGTCAGAAGGAGGAATAATTCACGCATCATATTAGCAAAGATATGAATTGAAAAATGGAAGCAAACCTGAAAGCAGAGATTAAGTGCAAAATTCTTTCTTACAATTACAATATTTTTAAGACATTTAAGAAATGAAAGTTTAACACCCATAGGTGATTCCTTTTTCAGGTCCAGATGAATTAATATAAGGACCATAAGCAATTTAAGTTTTATTCATATCAAGGACTAGCTAAAGAATGAATCAACTTACGGTAAATTAACATCTTTAATGGTGGGATACTGAAGGGTGTGAAGCCTACACTAGTGGTTGTAGCTGAGGCATATGCAAAGTTCAGGCCTGCAGCGATGGTAACAGGTGAGACTGCAATGGTGAAAAGAGATATAAACTTTTCACATCTTTATGCTTACAAGATCTGAAAAGAACCGTGCCAAAATAAACTAAATTCACAACATCGTCATTAATTGCACAAATTTAAAGTTTAAAAAAAAAACAAAAAACAATTGAAATTAACTAATAACTAAGTTAATTTCCAGCCTGCTCACTATGAAGTAGCATAATTTAATAATTTATTCTCATGAGTAACTCATTTTAAGAATTACTTTATGAAAATTAATACTTTTGCACGTAGAGAATATGAAAATTGTAGTTCATTTAGACCATGAATCTAAATCATGCATAACGGTCATGGGTTTGCAAAATCAGGTTGTCAACAGCGCATTCCGTGCTATTGCTACAACAAGTAAAATTTTGTCTCTCTTTCTTTTTTTCCTTCGAAAAAAAAGAAAGAAAGGAAAGAAAGAAAGTGGCAATATGACTCAAATCAATATTATAAAAGGACTTCACTAAACTAAAATAACTATTAATAGGATAGAAATGCATAAGGAATGAAAAAAAAATTCTAAGACTTGCCTTGTATAGTGTATAATCTCTGAATCAAGCTGAAGAATGCTAAGATCTACTGATTTACTGAAAATTCTGATGGAAAATTAAGTTTCACTTCATTACAAGCTCGAGTAAAGAAAGTAGATTACAGAGCTCTCTTGATCACTTGGCTAGTTAGCTGAAGACACAAGAATGTTATTGTTAACCAACAAAAGAGTGAAACGATGAGCCTTTACAGTGTAAAGGCCTTAATGCCCAAATTGTCAGCCTGAAAAACTTGAAATCTCCATATAGACATTTCCCACTATTTTCAAGTGTAAAATTAAAATCCTTGCACTGAGATCAAAAAGTAAGTTTGAAATATCATTACGTAAACCATGATTCCGACTTCAGAAGAAAAGATAACAATTTAATGTGCTACAGAACGAAAGAATATCATCTTAAAATAGTATCTATTGATGAACTTCTTGCATACAATAAATTATGTATATAAAAAAAAATTCCATTAGTGTTGAATTGAATTGAATTCATTCTTAATAAGTTTATATGTGAGTAATAGGATTGAACTGAATTCTATTGCTTGAATGTAATGAGGTTACCATATTACCGTCCCCCATGTGACAAGGATAGCACTCAACCCATATAATCAAAAGAGAGAAGACATTTTTTACTGTTAGAAACAGACCCATGACTCTCGCAAAAATTCGACCTTTTTTGCCATATATATATATATATATATATATATATATATATTTGAAATTATCAGACTTCCTCATGTCTTATTCCATTTGAATGAAATTCTACAGCAAAAAAAATGATCAAAAGACATAAAATTTGGTAAATTTTAATTTAAGTCCCTAGACTTAAAGGTTTCTGAATAAGCCATAAACCACGCACCTTTGACCATTATTACTATTAATAGCTTTTGTAAATGCTATCAGAAAATGGTGGCAGGCTGGCGATCACCAGTCACTACCAACTAGCAGTATGTGTCACATAGGAGCCTGCCATACATTGTCATTTTCTTGCGAGCATCTTCATCTTTGACGGTTATATGTCACTCCATTTCCCCAATTTCCCAAGTTCATCTTTCTTCCCTAATGCTTCAACTCTCGATCACAAAGTACCCTCTCAACAAAATCCATCTACTCTCCCTGTAACAGAGATCGGAAGGTAAGAAAGCAATATAAGAGCATACATAGACTATTTAATTATTAAGCATTGGTGATTTATGTATCTCATCAACATCGATCAATTCTACTTTATCGATCACTGTATTTTAATTTGATAGATTTCGATGCGTTCATTTTCCCCCTTCTGATAATTAATACTTCCATGGCAGATTAGCACTCCAAGTCCTGTTCATCTCACGGCAGCAAACATCATATGTAAGAATGTGCCAAAATATAATCTGTACCGCTTTTTTGTCGTTTAGTATATGGTAGCTCATATCTCTATTTCATCTTGTTAATATCATGTCCTTCAAGCTGTTTATGCAACATAGAAAGATTATTGCTTTTCAGAAACTCAATTTGATTTGCAACAGTTCAAATCTGGTTGCTATTTACAAAACATTTATTGGAAACTAAGGCTTACTTTATATCCTAAAAGACTGCCAAGTAATTCTGAGTTTCAGTTTTTAACTTTCTATTCATGTAATCATTTTGGCAATGATTCACATTTTATAATTATTGAGCACAATTGTACCATTATTTTTCAGTTTGGATAATCTTTATGTTTTCCTCTTCATTGTATTTCCTAAATACTGTCTAATTCTGGAATGCCATTGTATCTTTTATAAGTTCCTTTAACCTGTTAGTGGCTATCCATTGTATCACTTCTCATTATTAAACCTTTACACATAACAATTTTTGTTGATTACCAATTTGATATGATCTGATCTAGAAAGTTGCGACTCGTAGACAGATAGAGCCTGGTAACCCATAATTAGCACAAAACTACTTGTTTATAAAAAATATTGTGACATATGGCTTGTTGGCTAAGGAATCTCATTCTCTTTTTCCATTTTTATTCAAAAAATATGCCAAGTCCCACCAGTGAGATCTTCCAGATCCAATGCACTTATTACTTAGTTTCTTTTTTACACTTATTTCAATATGCTTAGTATTTTTGACTCCTATTACCAGCTCCTAAGTAAGCAACATCAATTTCCATACCCAGCCAATGGAAACTGACAGTGGGAGCAGTTCCAGAGGCAACAAGAACAAGTACGATGGAACTGGCAAGCACCAAATCATGGACAATCCCTCTGAGGGAATTGATTATATAAGCAACCTCCCTGAAGCAATTATACTCTGCATTCTCTCCTTTTTGCCTTTGAAAGAGTGGATTGTACTAAGCCTCCTATCAAAAAGGTGGAAATATCTATGGACAAAAATTTCAAACCTAAATCTTGATGAAGTTGAGATGATCAAGAATATCACAAGGAAAGCAGTAATCTGCACCCTATGTGAAAATTCACCTAGTACAAGATGCTCTTATCGATGCTTGTACCATTCAATACATGGAGCAAGAAGGAAATTTGTGGAGTTCGTCGACCGAATGCTCCTTTTACACTCAGGGTGCACCATCAACACCTTGAGGTTATCTTTCCTCTATGACATCCAGGATGGATATACCAAAAGAATTGACAGTTGGGTCCGCTATGTCCTGAAAAGCAACATTGAAGAGCTAGAACTGAACTTCAGTGATAGAGAACATTTCAGGTTCTTTGATGAGAAAGGATTAGTAGTGAGACGCACCAACCCACCTCAACCATACGAGTTGCCTCATGGCTTTTTTGCACCCCAAATATTAAAAACCTTTGTCTTAACTTTTTGCAAGTTTAAAGTATCCAGCTTTAAAGCTTTAAGTTCTCTTCAGAGGTTACACCTGAAACAGCTTGAATTCGTTGATGGCTCAATTACAGAAATTGCATCCAAGTGCCCTGTCCTAGAAGATTTGACCCTGGAATATTGTCTTATCCCTGATGGATTTTTTGTGAGTGAAGTGGACATAATGATCAAAAGACTTTCAATGATTCATTGTGCATCAAATGAAATGCTACGTGTGGACATATCAACTCCAAACCTATTGACGCTGACAATTGTAGGAAAATATCTGAGATCAGCATCAATTCAGAAAGCAACACATCTGGCTGATGCCCAAGTAAGCATCAGTACAATTGCTGCACATAATGCAGATGGCGATGCTCTTAATTCACTGTTGAGAGGTCTACAACATTGTCAATCCCTAACTTTAAGCACTTGGAACATACAGGTATCACTTTGTTCTCATCTACTCAGTTTTCATAGAAACTAGGTCATTTTTTGACATGTTGTGGTTTTTCTGGTTTCATCCGAAGGTTATACCTGTTGAGTCAACATTGCTGCAGAGGCTACACATTCCACTCCAAAAACTTGTGAACTTAAGGTTGATTGTGGGCATATCAAAAAAGGAGTTGCCCAGATTATCTTGCCTATTAATGAGTTGCCCCAACTTGGAGAGCTTAACTCTAGTTTTATCAGGACCTATGGTAAACATTACTAAACTCTCTGACTGGTTTTACTAAATTACCTTTCATCATTCACTAAAAGAGATTGAAATGTTATCAGTTCCTCTCACAGGAAATTTTTGGATTTGACCTTCCAAGTCCAACCATATACAACTTTGAAGAGGAAACCTATTGGGAGTCACAAACTCAGTCATTCCCTTGCTTGAAAACCTCTCTGAAGGAACTTGGAGTAGTTGGCCTCATGGGGAGAAGAAATGAGGTGCAGATGATCACATTCTTGCTGAAGAATGCAACTCTTCTTGAAAAGGTGGCCTTCTCCCTTTGTGCACCAGACAAGTATCTTTCCTACAGCCCAGACGAATTCATACACTTCCGACAGAACTTAACTCAGATGTTCGACTACATAAGGGGATCCATCCAAGCTGAAGTAAAAGTTGAGGTGGAACCCTACCCCTATAGTGTCTACATCAATCGTCAAGTTTCCTAAATCCATGCTATCAAGGCCATTCTAATGTGGTGTGCACTTTTCTTTTTTTTCTTTCCTTTTCTTTTCCGCTCTTTGTTTCCCCTATGTATGAATTCAAGTTTGTATGTTAAAGTGTTGAATGTCAGACGTATCAGACTCTGGAACAGTATGGTTTTGGGCAAACAAAACAAAAAGACTTCCTTTTATATATTTTCGAGATCTTAAATCTTTTGAGTTACAATGACAGGCAACTAGACAACTGCACTTTCACAAGGAAACAGGATACGTATCACGACAATATTCCAGAGAAACCATATAAGATAGATGCCACCTTGAACACAATTATTAGTTATACAACCAGGCTAGGCAGCCACCTACATTCCCTTTCTATCTTCAAAATTATGGGAAAAAAAAGAAGGCTATGAATAAATCCCAAATATGATATAGATTAAGAACAAAATGAACCATCCTGTTATTGTAGATAAAGATAACTGATAGGGTAAATTGCAATACCTGTATAAGGTTTGATCCTCTAACATTGGGCAGAAGCTGCAAGTTGGGTCGCCGGAGCTGGGGGATACCATCAAGGATTATCATGCTTCTATGTCTAGACCCAAGTTTATTATGGCTGTGCAAGAGGGATTGGCGCTTCCAGAGGGAAATGTGAAAAAGATGGCTCCTTTCGGACCCAACCCAAAATTGCTCATACCTAAAATCTGCTAACTACTTTCTTAATGTGTTATCTACTTCTTGTTTTCTCCTTTGCAACCATCTCCGACCGAAATGACAACTATAAGCAACCCTTCTTCTCTAACACATGAAGCCTTGTTATTTTCTTCAAAATCCTCTCTTTCATCTCGTCCCTTACTTCCTCCTTCCTTCCGAGTTAACTCTCTCACGTGTTCCCCTGCACGCTCCCTCTCTATCCCTCGAGCCGCTGCGAATGGTAGTGATTACTCTTCAAAAAGAAGACGATGATGTTACCAGGCTGTGACTATAATCATTGGCCCATTGTCATGGAGCTTCCTAAAGACCCTGCACCTACTAGAGAGAGAATGATTGACACTTACCTGGAAACTCTAGCTACTGTACTCGGCAGGTCCAAATCCAATTAGCATTTTTTCCTTCCCAGTAATTTCTTTAGTACTTGTATTCCTCTGTAATCTGGCATATTCTTTGGATATCTAATGGAATTGTACTTCAGGCCTAAAAGTATCCAAGCAAAGTTTTTATCGTGTGTTTCTGTTGAAGGGTTATGCGCCAGACCCATTAGCCTTGAGCTAGCCTTTGGTGGAGCTAGGCCCGGCCTATCATTGGGATTTCCATTTACATTTCACGCAGCAGTTATGTCCCATTTATCAGAGCCCTACATCCAATATTTGGGCCACCATTTGTATTTCACTCCTCCCATTCTGGGCTGTTGATCTACTTGATCTTGATTTAGCTTATGATCTAACTTTCGGGACGGGATGGGTTAGGTCTGTTTTTCCAACAGTTTTTGTAGATCTGAAGCTTTGGAGAAGATCAAATATGTCTCATTGAATCGGTTTGGAGTAAGAGTCTATAGTAATTGTTCCAGCTAAAATTTCACATGGGTTATCTTTTTTATGCAGCATGGAAGAAGAAAAAAGAAACAGGTATGCATTTAGCACCATTACCTACACTGGGTTTCAGTGCACTGTATCTGAGGAGACCTCTGAGAAATTTATGGTTATGCTTGTATGGAGCAAGGTGCTTGGTTGCTTGTATATAATTATATTGTCTAGTATTCATTTATATAAGCCTTCTGACTTCTTTCCATTATAGGATTGCCTGGAGTTCTTTGGGTGTTGCCAGACTCATATATAGATGAAAAATGAGGATTATGGAGATTGGTTTGTTTGATATGTTGGTAAATTGTACAACCTACGAACAATTCCATTTTGGACATTTCTCTTCTTCATTGTCATGTGATGTTCTCTTGCATTTCACGGGTTTACAGTGCACAAATATATAAATGGGGAGATAATTCCTTTCAAGTATCCTACTTATCAACCAAAGCAGCAGAAAGATTCCAAATATGTGAGCAAGAGACGAAGAGATGGCCCTCATGAGCGAACAAGACCAAGACCAAGACAAGGAGCAACAGGCATCCGGAAAATTGTCTCTGTTCATCTGGCTCTGGCAATTTTCTATTGTGATTTCATTATAATCTTATCTTCTCTTTGACAGTTCAATAATGACTCAACAATAGAGATGGATGTACCCGTTAGCTGCAAAGGATATCAGGTGTGTGATAGAGACAGTTGTTTCTGGGGTGCTTGCTGAATTTTATAAAGTTCGTTGTGATTTTTATTTGGACAAGAGATTATGATATATGCTTGTCTAACAAGGCTCTGTTAAAAAGACATGTAGGACTGTTAGATTTTGCTTCTGACATCTAGTTTATGACCGATTCTATTTCTATATCAGTTTGATAGATTATTTCTGACAAATACTTGGAAAACTGTTACTTTGATTGCAGATTTTCCTCGCTTTCTTCATGTGTTTGTATCATCTTGACATCACATTAGAAAACTTTGTGAAACGGGTTAACGTCATTCCTTTACTTTGGAGGTGTATAACTAATAATAGTGTTACCAGGTTTTCGTCATCAGTGCCCCTTTATATTCTAAGACATAATCGAATAGAATCAAATCTATAAAAATCTGTTTGACGCTGTCCGGAACTAAAGATTAAATGTGATCAAGGAAGGAAACATTTCGAAGATCGAAAACGAAATCAAGCAGGCAAGCACATGCCATGAATCAAATTCCCTAAACTAAACATTAGACTTCAAATTCTCAAACATCAAAACGTCTTTCAAAAACTAATCTCCAATCAAGAATGGATGTTGAACACAATTGAACAAATACAAAAGGATAAGCAAAAAAAAGAAAAAAAAAATCAGACATAAAATACCCACATTTGAATGGCCAAACATACATTAATCTCAGATAAAGTCACTTAAAACATACAAATATCCGCATCTATAGACCCATTTATAAATCTGTTGGCTCAAATATGAGAACTCAAATACCAAAACCCATGGAACATCTATGGGCTAAGACATGTGAGCGAGTGGTGAGTGTCGTCGAGTGCTTGGGCATCTGGGTTTCTCATGCATCAGGGTCCTAGGATCTTCCATCTGGGTCGTTATGATGATATGGGTATTTTGCAGTGGATTTAACGATCTTCCATTTGGGTCTTTAGTTGTGGGTTTGGCGATAAAGAGATGGGTGGTCATAGAAGGAGGAGGAGGAGAAGGATGGGTTTGGGTATGGTTGGCTCGCTTGGTATGTCTACGAAGGAGAATAGGGATAAATTACAGCTAGTGTATTATGTATCCTAATTATAATTTACTCAGGAAAATAGAGCCAACTAAATAGAAAAATACATAAAACAAATATTTTTTTATAATTTCAACCGGTGCATTTTTTTATTAAAAAAAAAACTAAATGAAATTGGAAAATAAAATTATTAAAAATAAAAAATTAAACTTATCAATTCAGTTAAATTTAATTATAAAATTAAACAGTTCTCGTTTATATTAAAAGGATACTTTTAATTCGAATTATCGAATTTATTCTTGAATTTTAATGTATGCAAGTGATTAAATACCGCATGCATATTCATGAAATTGCAAAATAAAAGATATTCTCATCCAACGGTTGAGAAGTATTTTACATGGCACCTATCTCTATGTATTATTTGCAGAGAAAGGGAAAATCCTGAATAGATCACATGAAGATTCTAATTTTTCTGCATGTCAAGCTATCTTCATTTCCAACTTCATATCCTGTCCTGGCACAAGCATTTGCTTCTCTCATTTTCTCCACACCCCAAGTTTCTCGATGTTACAGGGAAATGACTTCAACATGTAACAGTGGCTAACCTCCACATACCTTACTCGCGGCATCATCCGCTGCACCATCTCCCATTCTACACTTAACCTTGCTAGGAATTTCAGACACAGGCCCTCAACCTTCCAAGTGGCTCCATTTGAACCCTCAAAACTGGGACCCATGGACTTCAGATTTCCATTTTCCATGCATAGATATTGTAGATGACAGAGTGATATAGGATTCATCCATTGTGGAGGAAATTTGCCATGGTAATACCTTAGATATAACTCTTCAAGATGTGGAGGAGGAGATAGTCTATCCAGCTTCTGAAAAATATCTTCTTTTTCACATCCTTCAGTGTTAAGAGATAAAACCTTAAGTTGTTTGAGATGTAATAGGACTGTCAATTCCTCTTCTGCAATTTCACTTTCTTCACATATATTTATTCTTAGTATTCTTAGTTGAAACAAATTTTGGAGCTCCCTTAGTCTACAGGCATCTTTGTTAGCACCACCTAGTAGCTTGAATCCAGAGAGCTCTTGGAGATTTGAGAGCCTTACTATTCCTTGTGGAATTTGTTGAATGGGACAATACCCTATATCCAAGACTGTCAGCTTCTGCAAGGCAGTAATGGACGAGCACAGTTTTTGTAGATTATTGCATCCAGACAAAACCAAAAACTGGAGGTTGCGGAGCTTTCCAATTGAATATGGTAGTTCTTTTAGAGCAGAAACCCCTCTTAAATTCAGATATGCTAGGCGTTCAAGGGAACTGATCCAATTCAATAGGTCATCCATGCTAACATTTTCTAGTCTATTTTGTGAGAAATCCAACACTCTGAGTGACTTGATTGCAAATAATCCAGTACTCCTGTTGATTTGAATCGGGGAGCTTGTCATTATCATTAATGTCCTGAGCTTTGATTTTCTGGTCAGTGCTTTCACCTCAGTTTCACATGTAAAGCTCAGACGCCGGGATTGTGCTGAGAGTCGTTGCCTGCCTTGTTCATCAAAGTTGCAAAATGCCTCCTCTGTGGCAATTTTTATGGTCAAATCCCTCACCAGATCATGCATCTTGCAACTGTAGACTCTTCCATCATAACCTCTTCGCTGCACAACTTCAACTAGGCATCTGCTGATGAGCTCAGATAGATAGTCAAAGGCCAATTCTGTTGCAGTTCTCAAGCCTTTTCCCTCAACGAAACCCTCTCCAATCCACCAATGAGCTAACTGCTCAGCCCATATCTCTGAGTCCTCTGGATACATGGAAAAGCACAGTAGACATTGCTTCAGGCGAACAGGAAGCTCATCATAACTAAGTTGTAAAGAAGCCATGACCGAGCTTCCACTTTCTCTTGTGGCCAGTGCATCATGGAAATTGGTATAAATCCTTCTCCAAACTTCTGTGGATTGATTTTTTGATTTTAACAAGCCTCCTATGGTCTTGATAGCTAGTGGAAGTCCTCCACATCTTTTTACTATATCTTTCCCCACTTCGTCCAACTCAGAATGTTGTTGTGCTTCCTCATCTGATGCAAATGCAATTTTGCAGAAAAGTGCCCAACTTTCTTCTTCATTCAGAATTCTGGGCTGGTGAATCCGTGCTTTCTCAACCCCTATTTCAGTTGCAACATTTTCTATCCTTGTTGTGATTATTATGCCACTGCTTTTCCCCTCTCTCTTAGGTAATCCAGCACATAGTCTGTCCCACCATCCTTCAGTGCTCCAGACATCATCCAATACAATCAGATAATTTCTATTTTCAAGTGCCTGCTTAATCTTCGGCAGCATTTGAGCCATATCCAGCCCATTTGCATCTTCCCCCAATTGTTTCAACATGGTCCTCATAATCTCTTTCTCATTGAAAGTCTGAGATATTGAGATCCAAATTCTCTTATCAAAGCGATCAACAACTTGTTTGTTGTTAAAAATCTTCTGTGTTATGGTGGTTTTTCCCAAACCTCCCATCCCCACAATTCCAACTTGGTGCAATATCTTGTTTTCAGGAAGAATCCAGCCAATTACCTTTTTGGTATCTTCTGTCAAACCGACTATTATAGTTTCATCATAAACTGGTGAAGTCCACCTCTTCCCTATGATACCACAGTAATCATGGGCACTCTGTTGTCCGATTGTCTTGAAGTAGGATTTTAAGATCTTCTGCATCTTTTCAATTCTCTCATTGATGTTTTTCAACTTTTTCCCTGTTTGGTACTGGAAGATCAATTCACGTGGGGAGAAATTGTGCAAGTGAAACCCTTCGTTTCGATATTCTGCTCTGAGCAGGCAGTCAGTCAATATGTCCTCTGCATCATAAACCAGTTCTCTGAGCATGCTTAAGGTTGTCTTTACTGTTTCCTCCTTTCTTTTGAGCTTGTAAGAATCAACAAGAAAGGATTTCATCAGGTCAAGCTGTGTCTTCATATCACTGAACTGGCTTCGAAATTCAAGCACATATTCACCATGTTTCTTGAGGGCTTCAATTAATTGCTCTACAAGGACCTCAATCATAGCCTCTGCCATCACTCAGTTTATAACCTGTAAAATGCAACAGTCAGAAGCACTTTACACCTTATTCTAAGTTGTTGAATAGTCAGTGAACATGTTTTCCTCTTGATTTTTTAACTCAGTTGCTACTCTACTTCATGTATTTTGCTCAATTGAAGTACCTTATTCCCTAATAGATTGTTGTGTCCTTTTTGGTCCTATGCTAAATGAGTTAAACTTCCTCCCTTTGTAGTCATTCATCATATTTGATTATATAAAACTTCCTTCTGATCTTTTGCAGAAAGATATTTCAGTTACAGTTTATACCTGCTTATTGCTTCAGACCTTATTTAGTTCAAGAATAAGATAAGGAAGGAAAACTATATAAATTTCATAGGAATTTGTTCTCAGAAAGAAATTCTTTCTTCCCTGAATTTGATTAACCTAAGAAAACAAGTCATGCTTTCCTTTTTAGACTTGCAATAATTTTTTTTACGTAACATATAGATGTTTCTGAATCCTGATATCATGTTAATTATAAAACAGCCAAGCTGCTGCTTACAAAGAAATAAAGATGCTGTCAATGATATAGACATATAGAGAAAGAAGTTTTGAAGAGGGAAAGGGGCATACTCAAATATTCCTTTCGGATCTTGCTTGTGATTCAAAGCTGCATGCACCTGAAATCCTGAAGAAAAAAGATCGTTTTTTCTGTGCGTGAGAAAGTACTATACCAACATCAAACATCAACATTCAATGAGAAGATAAGAGAACAACTGAACATCAAACCTATGGAGTCAGCTTAAAAAAGTATGATAGGAGTGAGGATGATGTTCTCATACACCTAAGAATTGTTCTGCTTAAGTATCCCTTTATTGTTGTTCTTTTTCCTTTATGGAATGCATGCCATCAAATGTAATTGATTATGCTGAAGACTTGCAATGGTTTGACAATTGTGAGTGTTACAGCCCACCTTGAAAAACCAAGTGGATTTGCTTACCCGTCCTCATATGCCTTTGCTTTTATCAGATGTCAAAGGCAAAATGCATTAAGGTCCTACCACCAAGTCACTTGATCATTATCTGGCTGAAACTATCTGACCACTGCTACTGGTAAGTAACAAAAAAAATACATATCTTAGTTCAGCTTTCCACGTATATCTTTTACTTTTATCTTAGTTGTATATAATTATGCTGTTCAGATATCCACTATAACAAGAAAAGTATTCTAACCCAAGCTTTTTATGTCACTGCTAAGTCTAGTCCTACATTAAAATGTTCATATATGTTGCAGTGGTGGAATACTTATCCAGTCTAGTTCAGAA
>CAOGCB011494280.1:0-13468 GCA_948266635.1 Cnidoscolus chayamansa | reverse complement strand
GAATAATCTCCCTAAATATTTTTGGGCAGAAGCTGTTAGCATAGCTCGTTACATAGTTAACAGAGTTACCGTTAGATCAATTATAAAGAAAACTCTCTATGAATTGTGGAAAGAAAAGAAGTTATTTTATGATTTAATTATTTTAGATGAGAATGCGAAAAATTTATACAGGTTTTATTGAGCTGTGTTCCTAATTCATCCCTTACAGGATGAGTGGTGGTTTCTCTGTAGAGGAAGTAGGAAATCACTATTCATTTTGTGGGAGGCATGTCATAAGGGTTGTGACACTGCAAGATGGATAAACTGGGATGTTTATGATGATTTTAGTATGAGTATCAGAAAACTGGTAGAATTTCAGGGGTTGATGAAGTTTATGTCTTTTAAGAGTTTAGTGTATGAGGAGTTGGTGCATGAGTTTTATGATAGCTAAAGATAGCCAATCCTTCACAGTCAAAGTAAACAACTCCACCTATAAGATAGACACTTCAACCATAGCAGAGGTGTTCATGATACCAAATCATGGAACACGTATAGGAAGTTTTAAAGATGTGACTCAACTCAGAAATTTGAAGGATAAAGCCTTTCTAAAGAGGTTGACTCCCACACACAAAGCCTCCCATGAACTCCACAATGCTCTGGTTTTGAATCCTGAAATGAAAATTCTTCACTTCTTCATCATCCACTTTCTATGTCCCAGAATTGGCAGTCAAACCTATGTTAGTAGGATAGATGCATGTTTGTTATGGCATTTAGTTGAAAATGTCAAATTTAATCTTCATTATCTCATCTTTTAGATGATGATCAAAAGCTCCTCTGTTAAGGGATTGCCTTATGTCATGGTCTTGACAATGTCCTTTTCTGCTCACTCCATTCCATTTCCTTTCGGTTCAAAAAGGTTTATTGAACTCAAAGAGACCTTTGTGAGTAACAAGAAATCTGAAAAAGAGGGATAAAGTGACAATGATTCAAACCTAGAGCCACAACATAATAGAAAAGGAAAAGAAAAGTTGTTTGAAGAAGATCAGAAAGAAAATGTGCAGATTGAAAAGAAGCAATCTGAGATGAACCAAGTTCTCTCATTGCTTCAACAAATGAACAAGACAATCAATATGGTCGTTGCCCAAAATTGTCAAATTTTAGATATGCTAACTGCTGTCTCCAAGAATCGAACAATACCTTCTTCCACTGCAGGACAATCTCAATAACATGTACCTACTGATCCATCTCCTGCAGAGCATGAATCTTCAAAATCTACTTCTGAAAATTCTGCTCATGAACAAAACCTTGGACAAGACCAAGGTGCTCATCATAATTCTGAAACTGCTTTCCCTACAAATCAATCTAGTTCAGCTGTTTCTTCTCCAGAAGTTCCTAAATACATTCCTGCAAATGCAACAAAAACCAGAACTTCTCCACCAGCTCTTTCAAGTACCACAATCGATCCACCAGTCAGAAAAACACACATAAAAAAGGTGGCCATGAAAAAGGCTCAATCTCTTGTTATCAGGAAAAGTTAGAGAATTTCAGCCAAAAACCTTCCCTTTGTAGCTGATGACAAAAAGGGGGAGTAGAGTAAGAAAAAGGATTTTGAAATGCTGTTTGCTGGATGTTTTAGATATTTTATTATTTTCATAATTTGGATGATTATGTTTTGAATAATTTATGGATAATGTGTTGAATTATGTTTCCTTTTGGATAATGCTACTGTAGAAATATATTTTGTGACTATATTCCCCTTTGATATTTTTTTTCAAAACTAACAATGATATGTTAAAAGACTTATGATTATGGTATTCAGGGGGAGTCTATATATACATATTTACATATTATTTATAGGCATGAAAACAGGGAGGAGCATCAAAAGGTTCCTAAAGTTTTGTCATCATCAAAAAGGGGGAGAATGTTAACCCCATGAACTAAAAGAGTCTTTTAATAATTACAAAACTTAAGGAACTTATACATTTTTCACAAGCAAAAATGAAGACAAGGAATAAGAAGTATGGACAATCAAAGACATTAGATCACAACTCTTGAAAATAACAAATAAAATATTAGAATTGATGTACAGATATAAGAAAAGTTGTGAGTTGCCATTAAACAAAAAATTCAAGCTTTTACAAAACCAGAAACCACTGAGTTGAAAATAAAACCTAGGCCTTCAAAACTACAAGTTCTATTTTCAAGATTTAGAAATTCTACTTTTATGATTCCAGGTTCTGAAGTCAACTCAGAAGGAATTTCACTACATAACAAAATAACGGCTAGCTGCTTTTCAGAACTCATTTTTAACTGTCAATTTAATCTCAAACGGCTAGTTTTTGCCAATACTCTATATAAACAAAAATCTCTCTCATTTATTGTCAAGAATAGTATTTTTACAATTGAGAGAAAAAGTTTTGAAAACAAAAGATTTGAACATTTATTATTGAGCATTTAATCTTCATTTATTGAGCTTTGATTGGAAAATCCAATTCTTCTTCATCTTCTTAGATTAAGTTATAAAAAAAAAAAGAAACAAGAGTGAAATTCTTCATCTACCAAAACCTATTTAAGGTTGTTCACAAGCTTGGGATAGCTTGTTTCTTTAGTGTTGAGTGAAAAACACTTTTGAGAGGTTTCAAGAGAGTTTTGAAAACTTGTAAGAGGTTACAAGAGAGGCTTGAAAACTTGTGAGAGGTTACAAGAGAGCCTTAAAAACTTGTAAAAGGTTACAAGATAGCTTAAAAATCTTGTGAGAGGTTGCAAGTACCTGGTAAACTTGTGGAAACTATATAAAGGCTTGTTTCTTGCCCGTTAAAAGGAACCATAGTGGAGGAACTTCTCAAAGATAGTCTTTGGGAGAGTGGATGTAAGCAAGGAGGCTGAACCACTATAAATCTCTTGGGTTCATTTTCTCTCACTCTTCTCTCATAATTATTCATTTGCTTATATGCTTTATTCATCTGCTTTTTCATTTGTTCATCCATATTAAATTTTATGAGATCATTCACATAAAATATGCACCATCAGATAATCTAGACTTGTCTTAATCTTCCTAACAGCACTGTGAAATTACTCACAGTCTAATTCTGAGTTTTAGAAGTTCTAATTTCATTGTTGTCTGAAATACATACAACTTTCATTAAGAATCAAAAGAAAGTCAAAAATCTCTGAGAGGTCCAATTCACCCTCATCTTGGACTTCAACAAGGGACCAACATAAACAACACAACTCCATTAGTAAAATCCAAGAGAATACCAACTCTATTTATGTGTCACTCGATTTTTGCCTTTGTTATTTATGCATTTATCTGGGGTAGTGAAAGTGGTTTTACTATTGTGGGATTTCTCAACCTGAAAACCCAAAGAAATCGATGCCGCCAACTTAAATGATAATTTAATTCCACACACAAATGAATCATCAACAACTATTCCATCGGATGATGTAACAAGAACCATCCTACTGTCCATACCATTATCTTCCCCGACAATCCTATACTTGTATGAATCTCTTTATTCGCTAATGAATTCCCCATTTTTGCAAAGAATCCCTTATCTGACTAAGAACTACAAGCCATGTTCTTCCAAGCCCAACATACCTTATCATGGATAAACCAAATGATGCAGCAAAGAGGTATCCCAACAGTATGTTCGCATCATGCCCACTAGAAATTAGCTTAGCCCCTCATACGACCCTAAATGCTAGCCAGAACAATGATGAACGGCCAAGGATTGCCCTTAGACGATTAAGTGAAGGATCAAGAGTAGAACCTCCGGTCAAATCCAGAAGTTAGCTAATTAGAAATTTGATAAAAGATGAAGTCATCAATGAAGTGAAAGGATATGAAAAAGAAGAAGGAAGTAGTTTGCAGATGACCAACAAAACTAGAGCTAAAAGCAGGATGAGATTAGAAAAAGGGGAGTTTGTAGATGAGAAAATTTGAAAAATGAAAGAACAACTCTTGGTAGAAATCAAATGTAAGAGAGAACTAGGGATTAGTCCAACCCAATTTTTTCTACCTTTTCATTGGGATTAATTCTTGTTTGTAAATATTTATTCTATATTTTATCAAACTCTCATTTTGTAATTGTCGCATAGCTCTTTATTTATGTCGAAGCTATGCCCTTGTTGATGATCCTTTACTCCGATAGCATCTAGGGTTCCTCGAACAATTTGATATCTCACACCAAGTAAATCCTTAACCCATCCCTCTCTTACTAAGACTACAAAATGTTCTTCTAAATTATGGCCACATTGAGAATTCTTTGCAGATGAAGAGATGTCAAAAAGGACTTCTTCCTTCCCAAATAGATCCTCCTGCATACTTTTCTTACTCTCATTTTTTTCTCGTGCAATTTTGAATACTCGAACGATCGATTCTTTTTCTATATTCACAATAATTAATTATGAATAATTAAGAATGAACGATGGTGAATTTGTTCCTGGGCCTTGTACACACTATGGGAGCTGGCCATAGTTCATGAGAGAAAATTAAGTTATTTGGGTCCTAGAAGGTCTTTGTCGTTCGTAGCTAGAATATAGGGGGAGATTATCTGAAAGAAGTTCTTAATGCCGAGGATGGCAGCATATGATTAGAAAGGCAATCCATGGGAACATGTCATTTACTCTAAAATGTTTATGGAACTACAAACTTGATCAGACGTATTGATGTGTGAATTACTTCTGACCACCCTTATGGGAGCAACTATGGTTTGGTTTAATAATTTGGAACTATAAAGTTGGAGATTTTTTTATTAACCTAGCTAACACTTTCATCAACATATTTATAACCAATGTTGCAACCAAGAGAAAAAAAATAGCTACGTGGAGAATGTCAAGCAATGAAGAGAATAATCTTTGAGATAAATGTCACCAGATTCAATGTTGAGTCACTTATGATCCCTTAATTAGATCAATCTAGAGTAGTAGAAGCAGTGCAAAGGGGGAACATTTCCTTGAAAGTCATTGGCTCATTATGCAAAAAACCTCAAACCTCACTATCAGAGCTCAAGCAACAAGTAGAAAAGTACATCAAGCAAGATCATGCTCTGTCAACTAGTAATTTTGTCAAGGAAAAAGGTAGCCACATGGATTCAAAAAAAATGGTAGGAGATTCTCATCACAAGGACATGAGTACGGAATTCCTTAGCAGACACAGACCTGAAGTTAGAAATGAAGAACCCCCTAAACCCAGAGTGGCATCATCCATCACCCTACTAAATGGGACTAGAAAAGAAATCTTCATGGTGATATAAGATAAAGTGCACTTCTAGTGACCACCTTAACTTTGATTAGACCCTAAGAAGAGAGATCCAAACAAATACTATCAGTACACCATATCAATGGCCATAATACCAATAGTTGTTTCTAGTTCATCAATAAAATTGAAAGGTTGATAAAATGGGGTCTTCTTAAAAACTCTATTAGGAAATAAGAGGGAATGCAAGAGAATGGTAAACCTCAAAGGAAAGGAAAGAAAGAGCATCCAATCCTAATAAACGATTACTCTAATGGCACAATTCACATGATCATTGTTGGCAATTGGAGTCGACCAAGAAGGGGAAGAAAAGGTCGATAGATCAAAAGGAGAAAATCGAAAAGCTGAGCTACAAGTTTCAAATTCCTTGTCCTAATCTATATCCTTTTCCCCCAAAGATAGAGTTGGAATAGAGATACCACATAATGATGCCCTAGTGGTGGAATTAATATTAAACAATTTCAAAGTCAAGAAGGTACTAATTGATGAAGGGAGCAAGGTAAATCTACTCCATTATTGTGTTTTTGAGGCAATGAAAATTCCTACAGAAAATTTGATACAGGATCAAGAGCGAATGGAAGGGATAAGAGAGTTTAAGTTATAGTAGAAGGTGAGGCTGCCTATAGCGACCCTTATCCGGATCCGTGAAGATCCAAGCAGGATGTAATACTAGATTGCCTACTACTATTGGTTATCTTATTGTGCATATTTATTTCTATGTATAATTTTTTTTTGAATAATTTTAATTTTATTTAATTTAAAAAACTATTAATTTTATTAAACTAAAAATTGGAAGAGTTTCTCATATACCTACTCCAATATTATGTAATTGCATCAAACTAGTGTATCACCACATAAAATATGTTTATATAAATCTAATATATGAAAGATCAACTAATGTATTGTTTAACTGTTTACAACTCCTATGTATATGCTAAAATGAATAAATACATATAGTGATAAAGATCTGGGTAGACCAGATTATGTGTCCTTTAGCTACTACTGCTGCTGAGGATCAGTAGATGAATCTCTTACTACTTTATTTTCTTTTATCTGCATATGGCAACCAACTAATGCGTTGAGCTATACGTTCTATGCTTATACATAAAAAAACAACAACATAATGTAGTATAGCAATCAACATACTATATCATTTTATGAACTGTATATCAATTGTCGTTACATGCTATGCTACAAAGTTTAACATAAAATCATATAACATGCAAATATATTTCCCATGTTTCATTTTTAATGCATGTGTAACAATAACTGTATGTGAATCTTTACTTTTGCTGTATGTAAATCTTTTCGTATGTCTAATTTCATTTATATGAAATAATGAAATGCATATTCATGATAAACTTTTAGGCCCATGTAACTTGTAATAGGTTTGAATACTAGATACGAAAAATATAAGCAACTAAGTACAAGAGCTATTAACAACCATTTTTGCAAAGATTTTTACAGTCACCAAGACATAACTCTCACCAAAGTGAAAGAAGTGAGGAGTTACCACCATAATTTAAGGGAAATTAGAGAAAACTATTTATTTTGAAAAAATTTTAAAAAATAAAAATAAAACCACATTAGCGTAGATTCTAGGTTCGGAGTCACTATACGTGTTTGAAATGTATTAGACATCCCATATCGTCCCTAAAAAGGTAGTAAGTTTAAACTTGTGCTCTTTAATAAAATCACGTCTAGGAGTTTAAGTTATGATATTGCTTCCTTATTATTTGATTAAAGAATATAAATATAGGAACACATAAATGTCTCACTTATTATTTGATTAAAGAATATAAATAAACGAGCATAAGTAATTCAATCCTTAAGTGAATTTTGACTCGATTTGTTTTGTTTTATTATTTTTTTTAAACACATTTTTATAAATTAATCTTCGGAGAAGGACATTATTTTGCAATTTATTCAATAATGGGCTTCCGAGTTTGACAAGGGGACAAGTTTTCTAACAAAAAAAATTCATAAAGATACATAAACTTACTATAAACTTAAGATGGGGTTTTCGCAGAATGTAATTGAAAGCTTTGACTGTAAAATTTGAAAGAGATAAGTTGCATTAAATTTCCATTGAATGTAAATTGAAATGTCAAATGAAAACCTTTAAAAGGACATACAGATAATTTTTGTGAGGTCCGGTTACACAAAAAAACAGAGGAGCTTGTGATGGGGTGGGATGAGAGTTTGAGAGCACTACCTCGCCGGAAATTGCCTCCGGTGAGCAGCTGGATTCGGACAGTAGAGGGAGATGTTTGTGGCGAGAATCAAGGGATTCCGAATAATGCTGATAGAATACAGGAGCAGATAATGGTACGTGATTTTCGTAATCAGTTGTTTGGCGGTCACTCCGGCATAAAAAAGGGCTGTATACATGGTTTTATGGATTGTGATGAAGGTGAAAATGAGAAGGGCCTTGATGTGGATAAGCCCACTAACTCTAGTGAAGATTTACTAGCCCACGGTTCCACAGCGGTAAAGAAACGGCAACGTATGAGTGCCCTATCAGTTCATAATCTTTCCATGCACCATATGGATTTATTATCGAGCACAAACCAGAATCTTGCTGGTATTCGAGAAGCGGCTAATCCTGCTCTGCAGGATAGCCGAGAGCAATGAGTATCATAAGTTGGAATTGCCGGGGATTGGGCAACCCCGTTGCAGTGAGGGCACTGAAAGATATTATACAGTGTCATAAGCCCAAGGTAGTTTTTCTCATGGAAACTTTGGTACAACGTGCAAGGATGGAGGGTATTGTTCGTATTCTTGGTTTTGATAATTTTTTTACAGTAGATTGTGTGGGTAGGAGTGGGGGGTTGTGTTTGTTGTGGATGAATGATTTAAAGGTTACTGTTACAGGTTTTTCAAGGAATTTTATTGATGCTTTGGTGATTTATGAGAATAAAGAATGGCGGCTAACTGGTTTTTATGGTTATCCGGAGGCTTGTAGACGTCGTGCTTCTTGGAATCTATTACGGGATCTTGGTAATCTTCATAATAAACCATGGCTATGTGTAGGTGATTTTAATGACTTGCTTACGATGGATGATAAATAGGGAGGTGCAGAGGTACAAAGATATTTATTGAATGGATTTGTGAATGCTGTATCGGATAGTGGTCTAGCGGATATTCCATGGGAGGGTTATTGTTTTACATGGGAAAAGAAGCTTAACGGAGTAGTTGTTTGTCGTGAGAAGTTAGATAGGGCGTTGGCTAATGTTGGGTGGTCTTCATTGTTTACTGATGCAATAGCCAAAATTGTTGATGCTCCTGTATCAGATCATGCTCCATTATTAGTGCGACTGAAGTATAGTCAGGGTGATAGTCAATTACGAAAATTTCGATTTGATAATAGTTGGTTGGGGGAGGGGGAACTTCGACGAATAGTGAAGAAAGTTTGGGATTCTAACCGAAGTCTTCCTTTGTTGCAACAGAGGGATTGCTGTATTAGGGAGGTAGAGCAGTGGGGAAGAAATTTTAATAGGAATTTCTGGAAAAAAAAGAAATATGTGCAGGCACAGTTGGAAGAAGCTAGAAATGTTTATGATGATAGGAGGGTGCAGGTATTAAAGAATGAATGGAATACTATCTTGTATAAGGAAGATTGCAGGAGGAGGCAAGTGAGTAAACAGCGATGGATGACTCATGGGGATCGTAACTCGAAGTTCTTCCATGCTTCTATTAAGTACAGAAAGAGGAGAGCACATATTTCAAAACTGGAAGATGGTGCGGGGCAAGTGGTTTCGGATGCCGATGTTTTGGCTAAGCTTACCCTTGAGTACTTTACTGCTGTTTATGCTCCTGAGGATTCGAATGGGGAGGATATCTTTGATTTGGTCCAATCTAAAGTTACAGCATTCCAAAATAGAAGGCTTACAGACCCTATCACGTTAGAGGAAATTAGAATGGCAGCTTTTGATATGCAACCAGATAAGTCCCCTGGTCCAGATGGTTTAAATCCAGCATTTTTTCAGCAATATTGGCAGGAGATTGGTGAAGATATTTGGAAAGGATGTCTACAATGGTTGGATAGAGGTATTTTTCCTAGTTCATTGACTGATACTCAGATTGTGTTATTGCCTAAATGTGACGATCCTATGTCTTTGAGAGATTATAGACCTATCTCCCTTTGTAATGTCTTATATAAGATCGTGGCTAAAACTTTAGCAAATAGGTTAAAACAATTTTTACCTTCTCTAATTGATGAATGTCAGTCTGCATTTGTGCCCAGGAGATTGATATCTGATAATGTGGCTGTTGCATTTGAAATACTTCATAATATTAGAGGTAGGAAGGGTAAAAACGGAGCGTGTGCTTTAAAGATTGATATTTCGAAGGCCTATGATAGGGTTAATTGGGATTTTTTGAGGGGAATGATGGAAAGATTGGGCTTTTGTGATAAATGGGTGAGATGGATGATGATGTGCGTCACTGATGTTAAATATTCAGTGTTGCTTAATGGGAGGGAAGTTGGACCTATTTGCCCCGGTAGGGGTTTGAGACAGGGAGACCCTCTTTCACCATATTTATTCTTATTTTGCACAGAGGGTCTGTCATTGTTATTTCAGGACGCTCATAGACGAGGGAGGTTACAAGGCGTGAAGGTGGGGAGGCACTGTCCAAGTGTAACGCACTTACTTTTTGCGGATGACTCTTTTTTCTTCTTTGAAGGATCCTTACAGGAAGCGGGGGTAGTGAATGATATTTTGCAGAAATATGAAAGGGCCTCTGGTCAAGCTATAAATCTGAATAAATCGGGTATTTTGTATAGCCCGAATATGAGTACTATTTTGAAGGGTGAAATCTCTACACTTTTGCTAGTGGATGGTTTGATCGGTGATGGTAATTATCTTGGTCTTCCATCATTTATTGGACGATCTAAGAAGCAGATGTTTGGTTTCATTAGGGATAATATGGAGAAGAAAATTGGTGGATGGTCGAGTAGATTTCTTTCAAGGGCAGGTAGGGAGGTTTTGATCAAATCAGTTGCACAGGCTATTCCTACATATTGTATGAGTGTGTTTAAATTGCCTTTGGCGATTTGTGATGTGTTACAGAAAAGGATGAATAAGTATTGGTGGGGTGAGCAGAAGGAGGGGCGAAGAGGGATTCATTGGCTTTCATGGGAGAGGATGTGTGTGAGCAAGGGACAGGGAGGAATGGGTTTCCGTGATATTCAGTGTTTTAATATGGCCTTATTAGCCAAGCAGGGATGGCGTCTTATGACTGAATCTGATACTTTGTTTTCTAAACTCTTCAAAGCAAAATATTTCCATAATAGGGATTTGTTGGATGTTAAGCTTGGTAGGCGTCCTAGTTATGTGTGGAGGAGTATCCATGCTTCTATTGGGGTATTAAAACAAGGAATTAGATGGAGAGTGGGGGATGGTGAGGAGATTAGTGTGCTATCACATCCTTGGTTACCTTTGGATCATAATTTTAGAGTTGGGGAGAGTAGAGAGTTTATTAATGAACACATGAAGGTTAGAGATTTGTGGGTGGTTGGGGAGAAAAGATGGGATGTGGAGAAATTGATGAACCTTTTTAGTCTTAGAGAATTCAAAGCAATTGTGAGCATTCCTCTAAGTGTATATAATAGGAGGGATAAAGTGATATGGCATTGGGAGAAAAGAGGTGTTTATAGTGTTAAGTCGGGTTATTATGTTGCTAGGCGTTTGTTGAGAGATGGAGTGGATGAATTGGAAGGGGAGTGGTGGAGTAAAATGTGGAATATAGACGTTTCACCAAAGGATAAGGATTTTATGTGGAGAGCACTTAGGGACATATTGCCTACTAAGGAGAGGTTGAGGAGGAAGGGGGTAGAGGTAGAGGGTGGGTGTCCTTGGTGTGGTATGGAGGAAGATATCAACCATGCTCTTGTTACATGTTGTAAAGTCACAGGAGTGTGGAGGCAAGGGGGATTTGAAGTAGGTGCTACTAATATTTCTTTTAAAATTTTTTTTCTACAGGTCATGGGAGGTGGTGATAAGGAGAAACTCCAAAGGTTTATGGTTTATGCTAGATTCATATGGCAAGCCAGGAACAATAATATTTGGAGCAACATCAAGGATTCTTGTTATATTACTCACTTGAAGGCTAAGGAACACTTCACTCTTTGGAAGCAAACAAAGACACTGTATGGAGCAGCAAGTATGGCCTCATCCAACGTGGCTAAAAGGTTGCACATGGCTGTACCTGCAACTCATCAAAGCTTTAATGGTGACCAAGGTTGGCAAGCTTTCGTAGATGGATCAGTTTTTACACGTGAGGGAATGCAAGGTTTTGGAGCTATAATGGAATCGGCAGAAGGTAATTTTATTCAGGCAATTTCTGGTCATTACACAGGGGGTGGAGATTCCTTGATTGCAGAGGCTCTTGCTCTCCGGAGTTTTTTGTTATTTTTACAACAATATTTTCCTGTTAGCGGAGGCACTATTTTTATCGATTCTCAAGTTCTTTTTTTTGCATTAGGATCTCAGAATCTTGATAGATCGGATGCTGGTAGTATTGTTCATGATTGTAAGACACTTTTTTCTGTTTTACCGATGGTGTCGTGCAGATGGATTCGTAGGCAAGCTAATAGGAAAGCTCATGTCCTTGCAAGAGCTTCTATTCGCTTTGCGCATCTACATATTTGAGATTATATTCCACTCTGTCTGGCAGAGATTTATGATGGTGAATGAATAGATATGAGTATTACTCTTTCCCAAAAAAAAAAAAAAAAAAAACTTGTAAATGAAATACTTAAAACTTTTAATTAATTGTTTTTAAAATAGGCATCCTAAAAAAACAGCTATTAATTGCAGAATCCTCCCAATTTCGCAGATATCTTAAAGAATCCAAAATCAACAATGAAAGACTGATAACTGAGAAGCACTCTGTAGAAATGCAATTGAATTTAACTAAGTCATTGCTTTACATATGAAAAATTATACAAATTAAAATTCTAACTCAAATTTAAAATTTGATTAAATATATTTTTGAATTTAGACTAAAGCTCAATTATTATATTTTTAAATTGATTTATTTTCCATCAAAAAGTTTCAATTCGAGCTCATCTATATCTTTTTTTTTATTATCCAAAACTACCTAATTATATAATTATGCTAATATTCATATTTACTTTATCAAATTTTATTATATAATTTATATTTAAATTACCATTTTTCGAAAAGTATATATATAGAGAGAGATATACCTCAGTAAAACAGGAAAAAGAGGGGATGAAATATATTTCATTATAAATGACATATATATATTCTCCGTACTAGATTAAAAGTGACAACATATTAATAATATACAACTTAAATAATATGTAAAAGAAATATATAAATAATAACCATAAATTATATATTAAAAATTAATTTTAATAAATATATATTTTTATAATTACTGTATTATAAAAATAAAATATATTATTTTTGGAAAATTTTAAAATTAAAATAAATACAATTATAAATTTATATAAATATTTAGCAAATGAAAATATATATAAACCTGTTTGGTCAAGCGAATTTATAAGTCTACTAATGAGCTTATCTATCAACAAACTTAACAAGTATGCTCAACCTATATTTATCGAGCTAACTTATGAACCTACTCAAAAAACTAACTCATGAAATATTTAATCAAGCTTAATTATGCTAAACTCAAACTCCACTTCTTTAGTAAATAAGCCTAAAAAATGAAATCTAACCCAAAATATTTAAAGAAATATACTCCCAATTTTTAGATCCCAACCCTCATACAGAGGAAGTTAAGGTTACATGTTTACACGAGTTGGCGTTTTCAGCAACGAAACAAAGATAAAAAAAAAAAAAAAAAAAAAAAAATAAAAAAAAAAAAAAAAAGGGTGTTGTTGTACTCCAAAATAGAACAAATTTGGTATACTAAACTATAAAAGGAAAGATATGAGAATAAAGGGGGCAACAAATAAATTATCCGCATTTCTAAAGTAAAAATACTAGTATCGAAAAATAATTTCATTGATTGTGCCTATAGATGTTAAAAAAGCCTGCTCCAATCAAGCACCTGTTAACCATACAAGACCAAGGGCAGAAAAGGATTGCATACCATTACTTGTACATGGAGTTCTCAACCAATATGACCCAGATTCTGACAAAGGAAATTCAGGGGAAAAAAATATGGCATTTAGCTTTAATCTGAATCCATATCTTCGAGAGCAGTCATGGCAGCAGTTTTGGCTTCCTCTAAGAG
>CAOGCB011492719.1:0-38843 GCA_948266635.1 Cnidoscolus chayamansa | reverse complement strand
GAGTGTTGAGTTCCATGCAAGTCACCGGTGCTCTGTAACAGCTGGGCGTACTCCCAGTAATCTCTCGCCGTATCAGCCTGAGACACAAAGAATTGTGGCGGCACCGATGCCTGCTGTGGCGGCGCTTGTGGAGGTTGAGATGGTGGTTGATGACCAATGGGAATTTGGGAAGTAGGAACATTTTGCATTGGAGGTGGCAATACTCTAACATGTTCAGGAAAGTTTAGTTTTGCTCTATTTCCTCTAAATCTTAAAGCAGCATCGTCGTAGGCTCTGGCGGCGGCCTCCGCAGTATCGAATGTGCCAAGCCAGACTCTTGCTGCTTTATGCGGATCACGTATTTCAGCTGCCCATTTACCCCACGGCCTTTGTCTGACTCCTCTGTATCTTCTTCTCCGCTCGCCCGGTTCTTCATAGGATACTGTTTCAGTGAACGATGCCGGTGGTGCTGTGGCCGTGGTAGTGGTGGTGGTTGGGTTGCGATCAATAATGGAAGCAGCTGGTTCTTCTGTTACCGTAAATGGGATAAAAAGATGGATTATGGACAAAGAATCTAAATTCTTTACAATAAAATAATGAGAAAATATTTATTTTGTTTTGAAGAAACAAGAAATGAGTGAGATAACAAATTCTGTAATAAGGGCGGGGTGATGAACTGTTCTATTCATCATTTCGAGATGTCTGCAAATTGTGATGAAGCAGACAAATTCAAGATTTTGATTTTGAACGAAGGAAGATGAAAACGTAATCTTTAAACACATGCAGTATTAGATGTATTACTACAGAAAAGGGGGTTTGTACTATGAGAAAAAGAATCATCATTGTAGTAAAAGTTGGAAAAGAAAATGGAAGCTGTAATGAGCTCATAGGTTGTCGGAATTGGTGACCCATATTTATGCAAGAACTAGACATATATGTTTGTCAGGAATGGCAGAGCTTAAATCCAAATGGTTTTTGATGAAGAAAAAAAGAAGAAGGAAAAACTCACCAGTTGCACCAGAAGAAGACGAATCTCCTTGAGGGCTTCTGAAATCAGCAAACCCTCTATTAACCCTAGGCACGGACTCGATCAATTGAGTTGCACCCGCTTCTTCACGCCCTCTCTTTTGTCCAATCCAGAAACCAGAACCAGAACCAGAAGTAGAGGAATAAGCAGACAAAGGAGGTGAAGGAGAAGAAGAAGAAGAAGATGAATAAACACCAGCAGCAGCTGGAGAACCAATACCATAATTAGATGTTATTGGAGGTCCTAAAGCAGCCCCATATCCCCAATCACCAGATCCTTGACCAGAAACCACATGAGTAAGAGCTGACACCATTGCAGACATCTCACTTGTACTGCCATAACCAGGAAACATAGTTGGCGATTGTCTGACATGTACTGGCTGATTTAACACCGATTCTGAGGTTACAATTTGTTGGTATCTTTCATCATCTCCACTATCTGCAGCAGCAGGGTAGCTGATGTACTCGCCTGAGCCTCTCTGGTTCGCCACCTTCGAAATCAAGAAACACATATAATAAGAGAGAGAGAGAGGGAGAGAAGAGGCTCTTTCTTTCTTTTCCCTTATCCTTTTCTTTTAGAAAGCTAGAATGAGCATAGGAGTAGCTTCTTGAATCAACTTACAAGGAAGAATGAGGATTATATATGGTGATAGAGGACGCAAAGTCGATCAGCCGATATTCAAATAGTAGTGATCAGTTGCAGGAGCAGAAGAAAAAATACGATTATCAGTCGCTTTTAAGGTGGTATGGAAAAGAAGTGTATTTATATTATCTAAATGAAAAATGGTATTTGCCATCTTTTTAATTAAAGATTTGATAACAAAGAATACATTCACACCTGAATTCTTGACCGAATACAAAGAGAGAAAGTATTCATCTTGGACTCAAACATCTTCAACCGACAGATCGCTGCTTCTGCTTTTGCGTTTGGGCTCTATTTTTTTTTTTTTTTTTCTAAAGGATGACTAGCCCATATACAGCAAATGGGCTATCAGGCAATTTGTTAATTTGCAATGTGTTACCTATCAGATGGACAATTTGTGCAGTGCCACCCAATTTTGGATACGTATAAACAGTGACATACGATTTTGATGTGGTAATATTACATTATAAAGCACCACTATTCTAAATTTTTTCGTTACCGAAAATACATATCAAAACTGATCCATTGCGTCCACCCCTTAATAAAAATTACTCTAAAATTTTTCAAATCTTTAAGAGAAACGTGTCAGGGTATATATTAAATATTTAAATATAAATTAAATATCAATATAAAATTCATTTAATAAATATTTATATTTATTTTAAATATTAAATTATCCTCTTAGTTTAGATATGTTATAATATTTTATCAACTCACTAATAATCTATTATTAGTAAATATTAAAAATAGAGTAATGTAATATTATTTATTTTTATTATTTGAAAAAATAAATAATTTATAATGATATTAGGATTATATTTACACTAATTAAAGAAATGAAAAGGATAATCACATTCACATAGTGTTTGAAACGGTCAACATTGACTATGGTCAACTCTTCATTACACACGTGGAGTTTTGGGTAAGGGTAGGCCCTTGTTAGTGACCTAGAAATAGACCCTACGAGAAAAGGGCATTCTCTTTTTTCTTCCTGACTCGCACTTTCGGTGTATTTTTGGCTTTTATTAAAAGAAAAATCATAATAGAAATACTATTTAATTTTTTTTATATTTATATATTTAATATCTTGATTTTTAAACGACTTTAATTAATGTGACTCTTTATTTCTTTATATTTCGGTTTGAATTTTATAAATTAAATTATGATAATTTTAAAATTATAAAAATAAGTAAATAATTTGAACATTCTTAAAGGATTAACTAGAAGTGATTTATATTATATGAATTTGAGATGGACAACCGCGACTCCAACCGAATGCCACCTTATGAGTTGACGTGGCTAGGAGACTAGTGACATCAATTGACACAAGGCAGATAATGATATGTGAAATGTGGCTACTTCCAATTTTATGTATTAAAACTTCATTGTCTTTCTGTATGTTAAAATAAAATAGAGAAAGTAAATTAGATTTTGAATTCGAACTTCCTTAATTTCTTTGGATATAAAAACAATTAATTAACTATACCAATAATATATTTTTTATTTTTAATAAAATCTCTTATAACAACACACTTAATATTAATTTAATAATTACGAAATTATTGTGATTCATGGAGACCAAATAAAATTAATATACAAAGCTAAAATAGAATATATATATCCATGATTTGGAGTTTGATGTCGGCGGGATTTAAGAAAGAAGGTTGTGATTCATCAGACGTGGATGTACACGTAAGATGTAAGATGAATTCACCACGTGTTTAGTGGGTGTTGGTGTTTTTGAGCATAGGATAAAATCTTTGGATAAGCTGCAAGTGATGTGCATGGTTCGCTATGCACCTTTCTTCAAAAAGACAAAATTGAATAGATAGAAATAATGGGAAAAGGATAAATAAAAGTGGTGGGGTTAATTTATATACTTTTTATTATACTTTTCATGCGCAACACATTTTTATTTATTTAACATTCTTCGTCTCAAATTGATACGGATGTAAGCAGGTGTGAACGAGTGGGGCCAATTTTGATACGTGTCTCCCGACAACTCTAAAAAGCTTGAAATAGTGCTTGTTAAAGGACGGACGCAGAAGGGCCAGTCTTGATACGTACTCCTTCGGCGACCGAAAAAAGTTTGAAATAGTGGTGTTCCGTAATTACAATACAGTGGTGTCCCACCAGAGTTACGATCCTGAGTCCGTCACTGAATATAAGGCCTCGGTGGCTTTTTAGAGTATTATAATTATTTCTTGTCCTTTGCACAAAATTAACCATAATGCATTTTGCCACTGTTTCTTTTTTGTCGAACCAAACACTTAATCAATGAATTACCAACCAAATGACGAAAACAACACACACACATACACGCACACGCTTATCTTTGTGCATGAATCACCCATTAAATAATAAAAAAATATATTTTTTACCTATCATTAACATGATGAAGCGATGAGGCAGATCAAATTGATTTTTAAGATGTAATGTATAATTGAGATTTGAGTGGAGACGGTGATGATGAAGATGTGAGAATCGATTCCAATTAAATTGGGTCCTCAAAAACGGCTTGGTAAGCAAAAACATTTCATTATGTCATCTTGAAATATTAACTAAAACACCCACTTTCAAAAACCAACTAATTTATAATAAAGATGTAATTAAGAGATAAAAAA
Source organism: Cnidoscolus chayamansa (assembly GCA_948266635.1). Taxonomy (NCBI): domain Eukaryota; kingdom Viridiplantae; phylum Streptophyta; class Magnoliopsida; order Malpighiales; family Euphorbiaceae; genus Cnidoscolus; species Cnidoscolus chayamansa. Next base: position 34,571 of record CAOGCB011492719.1, on the reverse strand, counting down.
AAGGATTTTTATAAATATAAAATATCTTATTTAATAATTATGACGAGAAGGGATAAATATCGAATTAAAAATAAAAACCTCTTCTATAAAAAAAAATGAATCTTTTAGTATCTAATTTACAGTTTCCAGATATGTGGTTGGTCCAATCTTTTTAGTATCCTTTCAATTCGTACCCAACATCATCACACATCCTTTCTTTCGCATCTCTATTTTCTGGTCTAAGTGCAATGCATTTGGACCAACCACATAATAGAACAAAAATACTCTATTTTACTAACGACAACCAACCTCTCTCCCCACTAATGATAAGGTGGAATTAGTCCTTTTTCTCTAAACACAGGAAGTTTGAGGTTCCTATTTAGAAAAGATAGAAAGTAAAAGTGTCTTCTGGTTAAGGACAATGTGAATAGTGATGACTTTTTAAGATTGTAATTGTCAATTGTCTGTAGAAAAAATAAATACTCACTTGGAAAAGTATACATGGCATGAGAAATTTAAGCATGGAAAAGAGACTTCAAAGAAACCTAATGGCTTGAAACCGAAAACACTAAATCGAAAAGTGTTTTAAGAAAAAACTTTCAAGTAAAGAATATCACTTAGAAAGGTATGAACAGTTCAGGTCAAAGATTGCTACCTTACCTGTTGCCTCAGCAATATTCCTGTTTGAATATGACGTGTAGATAAACTATGATCAATCAACAGTTGTTGATATCTGCAAATCCCACCGTTGCTTTAGAATAAAGGCCAGTGATTTTATGTACCAAAGAAAGGACCTACATGATTCAAGTCCAAACAGTTTAAAAATCTGAAATAGTTTCATTAGGAACAAAGCACATTCACGTCTCATCAGCTCAAAGTTTCAAGATACAACGAACTTCATATCTTTATCCAACTCAAAGTTTACCTAAGCTTCCAGCTGATAAGTTCTGGACCATTCAGTTCTTAAAGTCTCCGAATTCAGGAATAAAATTTAACTCACTCACAAAGGTTATATGATGGAATATTTGTCGTTATGCAAACAAGCATTCTACAACTACCCCGAAGCAACTATATCCCATTCATTACCACTTGCCATAAATCAAATCTCTCCAAATGATTCTCACATCATCTTGACAATGGAAGAATGACCCTACAGAAGATTTTCTATCACAAAGTGATTTATTCATTATAGGTTTATTTATAGCGGCGCAGGCGCATGCTTTATCTATTGGCTAATCTAGCTATCAACATCAAAGCCAGTCCCTGCATTCCTATCTCATTCATGCGGATATGATAGCAGTCTTCAATCATTAGAATGACCAGGACGTACAGTGATAAATCAGATATGGATACTTTGCTTGGAAGAAGGAAAAAAGAATCATGCAAATTCCTAGCAGCTGAAAATGGGACATACAAGTTGCTCGAGGACTGCACAGACCAATACCAGCAAGTCATTCTGCTTCGATTTGAATATAATTCTTCCTCACATTAGAATTAAAATATAATGATAAAAAAAATATACTTTGTCCCCATCTAGGATTTAGCAATACTGTGTATGCAAATCAATGTCAAATTTGGTGGCCATTAAATATTAGTGAATAATCTCTCCATGGCATGACAAGTCATTGAAAGAAATAACTATAATAAACAAATATGTTCACAATAATGCGTGAGAATGGTAGGTTAACTGCAGACCAGTTCAGTCACAAGCTGCAAACTGTAGAAAGAAGTGCTCAAGGGGGAAAAATATACAGAAAAACAGGCTTATAAATTGTAATAATTGGTACATGTACAACAACAACAACAAGCCTTAGTCCCAAGATCCTTTTAACCCTTCCTTTTATGCTAGGCCCAATAATATGGCTCATCAATCAGCCTTATTAGATTATCAACTCTATGAACCTGACTCAGGCAACTGTCAAGATCATTACATGCATTCTGTAGAATGTTCTTTGTTGAAACTTATTGTGCATCGTTTCAGGAAAGAATAACATATATATAACAAGCAGTTATTGAGAAGTATTGTTTGAACTTTTTCTCTACTCCTATTTCTATGGGATAGATGCATTCTGAAATTGGACTTTATTTCTTCATAACTATGAAACAAACATGGAATGAAGATTTTTTAATATCTTTGTAAACAAAGCTTACATGATAGCAAAACGAATGGCTAAATACATCATTAAACACTTTTATTTCTTTGCTTTTGCATATCACACACTTCCTGAACTAAAAATTTTACCTAACAACCCCTTTAAGTCATAAAATTAACGACTTTTAAATACCTGATAACACAATCAGGAAAATGACGCGATAATAAGAGAGTTACATGCATATTTACCTGATGACATGGCACACATAATAACTATATTACTGGTCTTTAAGAAATACCATCCATTTCCATATACATTTCAAACTACAATTTTTCTTCTTTTTTTCTATTTCTCAAAGATATCTCATTACTGGATATTCTTTTCCAACCAAAAAACCATCCTATCTCCGCATATTCTTTTCCAACCAAAACCCCATCTCTGCATATTTTTTTCTAACCAAAAACTCATCCTATCTCTGCATATTCTTTTCCAACCAAAAACTCATCCTATCTCTGCATATTCTTTTCCAACCAAAAACCCATCCTATATCTACATATTCTTTTCCATATCAAGTGTTGATTTAATTAAGCCACTAAAGCATTTTTCTTTTTCTTTTTTTTCACCTAAATTGTTGTAGATTACCAATTTAAGGACCTTAAAATCTATGACCTTATTGGAGCTATTTGGGAGGAGGGGTTATGTTGTCGTAGTTAAGTTTCTCCCTCTCTTAAATCTCTTAAATCTTTCTATTGTAGTTAAGAGGATCCATTCTCTTAAATCTTTCTCCCTCTTTCTGATTTCCTAACACCAAAGTATTAGTTCTATCTCATTTCTAGCAAAAAGAAAACATGTTATTAAAAGAACAGAAAACTTTTGAAAAGGGATCTCTTCATCCATTTATATTCTAAGAAGCCACTCTATTGTAGCTCGACTCCTCTCTCTCTCTCTCCTTGCTCGCATCTTGATCGTTTTTCCATTTTTATTTCAGCACACATTGATGGTAAATTGGCATGATATCTTGAGAAAGGGCAGTGCTGTAGGGGGCTCTATTAGAGGATCAATGAGAGATAAATATATTAAATAATAAGAAGATATATGGTCACTCGTGAAGGAGAGATAAGACTCAACTCCCAGGATGAAGATATCCAAGGATTAATACTCATCTGTTGCTTCTTCTCCTTCTTTTGCATAGCGTCTCCATAGTGCAACAAGAATGATCCCACGAGCTAATATTGCTATCCTGCAACTACCTCCACAACCAACAACAAACCCCAATGAAGGCAAGGTAGTTCAACACTCATCAGCTCTAGTGGACAAACTTGATTGATCGAAGATTTATAGGACAAATGCAAGAACAGACTGATCTGCTAATGATGGAGGTCTCCTAGTGCCTATGGTAATGGTATTATAGTGATGATGTTAATGACAATGATGATTGTGAAGGAGAGGAAATGGTCCCTCGACAATGAGTGGATAGCTAGGAAGCATGGGAGGAGTCAGATTTCTTCTTTCTCTATATACGAAGGAATTGGAAGGACACTCAAAGGTAGAGATCTTAGCAAAGTAAGAAATACCACATCGGACTTTTTTTTTACATTTGGCTCAATTTTGACATGTCATTGCGTGTGTTTTTCACCGTTCAACAACAGCTCAATCAGGCGATTAAAAATCGTTAATGTTATGACTCAAATGAGTTGTTAGATAAAAATTGTAGTTTAAATATGTAATAGGTAAAATCGAAAAAGTACAGAAGTTTAATGATGTATTTAGCTAAAAAAAAAATGGCGGTCTTGACACATTACACAATTAGAAAGTATATTCAATGAACAAAGCAAAATGAAGGGTTATTATGATGAACTGCATGCCAATGTTATATAGATATATCCACCACGATCACAAGGCAGACTTGACACGTTACAGAATTAGATTGTGTTCCATACTTCTTTAACTACTGTCCAGTTCATGCAACAAATACTAGGAACAAGCAGAGCATGAATAAAGAACAAATAATCAATCTGTTAGTCCACAACAAAACAAAGGGTTATGATCAGTCAACTGCATGCCAACATTATGTAGATATATAAACCGCAAACAATCACAAGGCAGACTTCCCGCATTATAGAATTAGAAAGTGCATTCCATACTTCTTTAACCACTATGTCCAGTTGATGCATCCTGAAGACATGGAAAAAATAGCATTAAAATAAATACCATTATTAGCGACATAGAGCAGAATTTTTCAGTACCTGCGTCCCACAACGAGAATTCTTAGAGAATTAGCTGATTGAAGAAACATAAGTAAATTAATTTCTTCGACCAATCGCAGAAATGGATGTAGTTTCCCAAGATCAGGTCGCTCCTTGTGATAATTCAGACCCGACTCTGGTCTATGTAGAAACCCTTGTTGAAAAGCCATATCAACCCACGTTCTTTGCTTGATTTCCCGCATATGCAGCACTACTGCCTTAACTTGATAATAAGAAATCATAAATAAGAAACATAATATAGAATGGGAAGACATATACTTCTAGATAGCTTTGAGTTGCTCAAGAATCACAGGAACTTTCGCAACAGATCCATTCTCATTAATTTTCTTGTTTTTAAAAGAAGGTGACCAAAGACCAATCTCTGTCAAGTCATGGAGGAGGTGTTTGTCAGCACAACAAATTCACAACTGAAAAATGAGAGCTATTATATGGAAGCAGATACACACTTCGAAGGAACTAATTTAATAGGGTTTTTTGCCAAGATTCTGGCTCGTAGAAGCAGTGGGCATGGGTGCTACCAAAGGGGAATTTCTTATACATTCTTCAAGATCATTTCCTTGAGAGCATCCCAATCCCATTTATGTGATGGCATCACACCCCCACATATCCATTTGAAGAATTCCTAGAAGGAAAAGAAGAAAGGTTTGCAAAAGATCTAGCACTTATGCCACCATTGCTACTTATTTATAATATATATTTGATAGAATTTATACAAAGCAGAATCCACCCTTTGGTGCTATTCTGGGTTGAGGCTGGGAAACCCAAAAGCAGTTTTTGAACTTATTGGAAAAATAAATCAATTTTTTTGGAATTCTTATTACTAAAAAGTGTCAAATCAATTGAGGATGTGCTTTTTCAACAACGACACTAAATATATTTCCATAAAATTTCTCAAGTACAAGATTACAGCCGATACCATGTCCACCATTCAAATAAAGTGAAGATTAGCCCCTAAGTTTTTATTACAAAAAAAAATGAACAATGAATGGAACAAGCAATAAACCTTAAGGCTCCAACTCATTGCAAGAGTTTTCTAAGTGGCGTCGTTCAGATTTATGTCCAAGATGCAAAAGACAGACACAGAATAGCACATCTTCTAAGTATTAATCAATATGACACTAGGACTTCATCTTCTGCATATTCCTTAGGCATAATTTCATGAAAATTGGAAAGCTTAGTTCTCCAGACCTTGCTTAATGGGCTCCCATCCCAAGATGCATCTTGTATGGGCCACGGTCATCTTTCGCAGCAAACTCAGAAAATTTTTTTGGCACATGGTATGTGTAGTCTACAATGTCTCTTTAGCTGTTGGGCGTGTAAGAAACAGATCAAGACTCATTCAAGCTAAGCCAAGGTATCAAAGCTTAAGCATATGCAGCAGAGGCAAGTTGATAGCTCTTGTGAATCAAACAGCACACCAAGCAGGGTAAAAATATCTGCAAAACCCTGAACTACCATAGCATTTGGCCTGTGTTGTAAATTTGATGTTGCTGCAGTTCCAATGGGATGTTAATTGATGCCAATTATCTTGTTAGTATTTGCAGTAATTGTTGCAATAATCTTTTGGGACGGATATATAAAGAAGGATAGATGGAGGGATAGATAGTAAAAATGGATTTGAGGGATAGATCACAACAACAGAGGTAATTTATATTTTTTTTTTGTGAATTAATAATAGCGACTACAAGTCTTATTATTAAATCAGTTGGGTTATCTGTATGTATCCTCTAACAAAATAAGCTCACAATCAATCTTATAAATGTTCTTTAGGATTAATTAGTAAGACTGTAGAGGTATTTTAATATAATTAAATTCTTTCACCTTACTCGTACTAGGATAGTCCTATTTCAGAATTGGAACACGGTTATTAGCATAACCAAACGACTTCGAGGGTTGAAAATCTTCCGTAGCAAAACCTACACGGAAATAGAGTTTACCGGAGAAAACCAGAACACGAGGACTGAACTGAAGAGCCGGAGCAAATAAAGGTTGGCTGAGTGAAATGGCAGAGAACAAGGAATTAACGTCGAGTTCACTGAGTCAAGGACTGACTCACCATGACTCGGATCCAGATGATATCCCAAAGTCTCCTCCGAGTTCTCCCAATTCCTCAACTCGCAAGGTAACATTCATTTCGTTGTTGTTTTTGATCTCTCTATTAGTTGAGAAAAGAAACCTCCGAAAGTAATAGATCTCTCTTTTGATTATCAGGCTTGCTATGCTGTTCTTCAGAGCTGGGTTTCGAAGAAGTTCATGACTGGATGGTAATGAGCCTAGTAAGCGTTTGTTTTCCCTTTTTTCCCCTTTTCCTCTGAGCTTAACATGGCTGGAAATGGTGGACTTGCAGTGTGGTTCTCTTTCCAGTTGCGGTTACATTTTTAGTAACTTGGTGGTTTATCCAGTTTGTTGATGGTTTCTTCAGCCCAATATATGCTAAACTTGGCATCGACATTTTCGGTAAGACTTCAAAGTATGGAATTGTTTAGAGGTTCAATGCTTTAATAAAATGCAGCATATAGGATACTGATTGCTGTGTTCAGTGATTCAGATTTTCCTAATTATCATTTTCTTCTTGTATGTATCATGGATGATTATTTATATTTATTGTTTGAGACAGGCCTTGGATTCGTTACTTCAATCCTTTTTATATCATTCATTGGAGTTTTTGCATCATCGTGGATGGGTGCCACTGTTTTCTGGCTTGGAGAATGGTTTATTAAGCGAATGCCATTTATGAAGCACATCTATTCAGCCTCCAAACAAATTAGTGCTGCTATTTCCCCAGGTTTTTCTTTTGTTTGTTGATTGTCTTATATGCCATTACTAAAAATGTCCGTCTTTAAAGTTCTTGATGTCATGAAAAGAAAAGGAATGATATTTTGTTCTTCAGAACTGAATGCTGCTGCTGATAAGCTATTTATGTCTTGAATTCTTATCTGTTTCTATTTGTGATAGAAGTAACTAAATTTTCTAACAGATTATCATCAAAGCTTTGTTTCCCCTCTCGAGAAGACAATTGATAACTTAAGCCTGATTCATGATATATGATTATGGCGTTCCAAAGCCCTTTCAGAACACTACAAAATGCTTGGTTCAAATCAATTACAAAAATGAAATCAAATGAATTCCATTGTTTGGTATGATACAACTAAATGCAAAATTTATTTGACTTGCATATAATTCATGTTATTCAGACTTTCAAATTACTCTTAATAATTGAATTTCCTCTTTTATTGAAAAATCCTCGTATTAATGAATTTATAACAATTGGCAAACATATACATCAGTTAATAACAGTCACATACTCAGAGAAAGGGCTGGTGAGGTCTATTTAACATAACTAGTATCATCACTTAAATCAATGGCAGAGTCAGAAAGTTTTTATTAGGGGCCAATATTGTATATTAAATTAATTTAAAAAAATGGTTAACTACACTCATTATTTATATATTTTAAGGGATCAGTGTTATATATTCAAACAAATGCCCTATTATAGCTAAGCTTGATTTTTCTTTGAGAATGTCAATGCTATAAAATTTATTGAATGTATAATAAGAAATAAAGGGTTCTAGTATTTAACATTAGCTATGTCATGATTAAATAATATAAATTATTTTGAGGGGCCAATAAATTTTTTTTTTCTTGAACAAGTTATGTATGTATAAGAACATTTAGAGGGTTGTGGGCCCACAGTTTCCAATAGCCCTGCCCCCCTCCACCCTTGACTCAAGTGTATAATGATTGAGAAAGGTAGGATAAAGAGAGGGGGAGAAAGAGGGAGAGAAGGAGAGGGAAATTTGAGAAAAGAAAGGTAAGAGAGCATGTATATCTGAGGACATGGACATTTTAGTTGAAAAATATTGTTGTATAAGTTTGGTTGTTTTCATTTCAAATTCTATAAATTTGATAGCAACTTTTAGTTATAAATAATTCCATGGAATTGAAATATAAACTTTTTAAAGTCAAACATGAAATTTAATTGAGCGAAAATTTTCTCATTTGAACCAAAATTAGACTACATGTACAGAACTCAAGATGCAATAAACCATGATTTGGAAGAATTTTGCATGTTACTTGTGATATGCATTGTTTTATTCTTTCCGTGGAAGTGGGGGTTTTAGTCTTGGTTGAACAGATTAGGTAACCATGGTTGCATATGAAATTGCCACATGCAGGCCAGCTAGTGCTTCTATGTATAGATCATAACAAATTTCTGCTTGGAAGGAAGTACTTACCACTGGAGATGAGGGGATAAACTCTTTGAAGTGAGAGATTAAGTTAGAATGTAGTTAACATTTTGCCAGAAGGTTTAGAAGTGAGGTTGTACCAAAAAGGCAGTAAGTTTCTGATCCTGAAAGTAAACAATGAAATTCTGGACGAGACTGATTGGAAATTCCATTTTATTGTGAACAACACTGAATTTGAGATGCTACATGAATGAATTGCTTACTTATGATTGAGAATGTCAACTACTTCCGCCCAATGGGGTGATCATTGGTTCTTTCATTTCATTTGAAGAACTGAATGTTATAAAGAAAACTACTTTGTTGTTGGAGACCAGTTTGCAATGGAATCAAACATAGAATAATGTTGTAAAGAAAATTACCCTATTTTATGCCAGAGTTGTATATACATCCCTGGCATAGAATAATTTGGCAATTCAGGGCAGAAACTTGAATGCACTCCATTAACTCTATAATTGCACACCCCCCCACCCACCCTTCTCTCTCTCTCTTGCAGACCAAAATACTGCTGCTTTTAAGGAGGTTGCAATTATTCGTCATCCTCGTCATGGTGAATATGCATTTGGTTTCATCACATCATCTGCCATCCTTCAGGTGAATGATACTCTTCTATACTTTAGTTATGCAGATCTGTACTTGATAATCTGATTAGAATTCCTGCCAGAGAGGTGACTGCAGTTACAAAGTATATTTACTTGTCTAACAGTACAGATGAAAAGTAGGAATATGGAAGAAACTAAAACAACCTCTTCCTACATATCCTCTAAAGGATTCGACATTTTATTTTTTGATCAATTTTATTGGAAAAAGGACAGTTGTATTCATAAGCCATCTTCTTCGAATTACAAAGCTGCCTTCCCTACTTATCTGTAATTGGAAAAGATAAGGGTACCTTAATATAGTCCTTGAGGAATTATAATTTGGAGAAATTATGCTTTTAGCAAGAGAAAGTTGATTGTTTTTTCATGGATAATTGGATTCATCACCACTTTCGAAGTATCTCATGCATAACACAGACTTTTTGCCCTTGATGATTAAACTGAATGAAAAAAATGAAGTAAAAAATAAAAGGTAAAACGAACACAGTGAAGAAAGAACAATAGATAATTAGTTCAAATCACTTCTATACCAAATATTATGAGGTTCATTGGGTTGGTGCTGAAATTTCTTCACATGGCCAATGACAATATAACCTCAGCTGCAAGTTTCCTTGGGCAATTCCAGTAAAGTGCTAAACTATTTGTGAACTTTTGACATAAATAACAAACCTAACTAGAAGCATGTAGAATGTCCTTTTGCAATATTAATTTAACATCTCAAGCTCTATAACACCTAATGCCTTTTTATTGTATCATTGTAGAAGACAGTTTGAATGGATTGTTAATAAACTTGTAATTTTGAGCTTCTTTCTTACTCTGCATGACAATTGGTTCATTCCAGAGAGAAGATGGAGATGAAGAGTTATGCAGTGTTTATGTCCCAACAAATCATCTATACATTGGTGACATATTTCTGGTCAATTCTAGTGAGATCATTAGACCGAACTTGTCTATTGGAGAAGGCATAGGTCTGGTTATTCCTCCAAACCTTATTTCCATTGTTTGTTTATGTTATTTTAGCTATCAAGCTCTGATATTTCTGGCAATTTTTATATTCACTTATGTCCCTTTCTTCCTTGATGATGCATTTGATTAAATTGAAAAAAAAAATTGAATTATAACTGATACAACATTACTATGGATTCCCTCAGGGAAAAGAAGCTTTTCAAGATTAGTCTTGGCAGGCCTAATTGGAAGACCATTATCAAGCCAATAGCATGAGAGAAATTTAGGACATCCATGAAAATGATACCTCCACCTATGAGACCTCCCCATTGCCAGATCCACTTCAAGCTCCCCATCAAACCTTACCCATTCAGCATGCTGCAGGAGATGTGAGGTCCCATCCTTGATGTTCATTCCAATAGGAAAACAAGCCTGCTCAGTGAACACCGAGAAAGGAGGCCTTGTGATTACGAAATCTTCAACATCAATCCCCGCCCTGTAATATTTGTTCAGCCTTAGCCTCAGCCCCTCAAGAATTTCATTCCCCAAATCTTCATAGAATAGAGTTAAATTATCATCACCACAACATTTAGGGACAGCATAAGGGAAAGGATACCCTATGTCTAACAAAACATCAGACATATATAATATATTTAAGGCTGTATCAAGAAAACCGGTCCACAATGATCCACTGGGCACCATTCCATCAATTCCAACAACTCCCCCATCATCCGTTATAAAATATCTTTCTATTAAAGCTCTTCTCATACAAACACCATAAGCATGCAATAACCTTTCTTCTCTGGCATTCTTTGGCTGAAAACAAGACAGGAAAATATCAATACAGAATTGTATGTCTTGACCAGGCCTTTCTCTATCAAATTTCTTCCAGTCGAGCTCAACTATTACCTTTGCTTCTTTCACCTCTTCCCACATCTTTAACTAATCGCTTGAAGCCCTAACAACTGTATTCCTAAAACCCGACCTTCTATTCTCAAGCTGTTTGCTCTAATGCATCCATCATCACAACACATCTCCCTAAAGAATCACCAGCTTCTAACTTCTTCAAGGCTTTATCATAATCAACCAACTTACTTAGAAAACCAACTCTGCCAGCAAAGAAAGGGAGGGACTCTTCATCAATTAATCCATTACCAAAATTATCGTAAACTTTCCACATAAATTCTGTCAGCATTTTCCTCATCCCACTCTTCTTCTTTATTCCAAAAGCTCTTAACCAAGGACCACCGGTTGCATCTTCATTAAAGTTTTTCATTCTGCAGCATTCAATTCCACTGGCACCGGGAGACCAGAAGGCAATTGTAGCACTTCTCTGGCGGTTGCTAAAGTATATACTCCATTCAGCAACCGCCCGGGGGAATCCTCATTGGCTTTACATAAGAGGCGCATAGCATCAACATAACATCCACCACCTCTATATTTGAAACTGTCAGTTTGCCAGTCTCTCATTTCTCCACCACCAATGATCTTACGGATCCCCCACTCCCACTTTGACCTACTTACCGGTATTGCGCGCGGATCGACCGCGCCTGGGAGCACGACCACCTCGAGCCTGGCGTTTCGCAGGAGGAGGTCGCTCTGAAACAGCTTCACCTCCATCGCCCTCCTTATTGACGGGGTCATCTTCACCCCCAACTGCCGCTTGGAACTGAATACTCTCTTCGGGAGTATTCCCAATAGGTTGTTCGAAGATAGAATCGTCATCTCTTTGGAGACTGGACCCACTGGCGTCCTCAACATCATCAATCTCCGGAACATGAGGGGGAATTTCATTAGCACGGATGTAGCCCACGGACTCCAAGAGATTCCCGAGGCGACGAAAAGAACGAGCATCAATATCGCGCTTCGCGACACCAGCCTTCTTCTGAACATAAGCAGCAAGCTCATCCTTTCTCCCCCCAGCATCAAGGAAAACAAGGATATCATCCTGACGAACCCTATCACCAAAAGTATTTACAGCTTGCTCAAGCAAAGGTTTTGATACCTTAGGTGGTGCAGCATCAATCTTGGCTAACTCAGCAACATAAAGCGCCCAGCATTTCCGATTAAATTCAGGAACAATCAATTTAATATACTCACAAGCAGGAGCATAATTAGATTGGATTTCAGCCAGCTTATCAGACATTTCCTTTCTCTTCCTCTTCAACTGAGCCTCGAGCTGGGCGATCTCAGTTTCATACTTCAACCTAACTTGCTTCACTTTCCCAAGCCCATCACTTCTCTGAACATTGAACATTGCAAGCCAACCCATATCTGCAGTAGTATATGTCCCCCCCTCCTTCTCAGCTAATTTCTCTGCAAAGCGCATCTTCCCGACAGCAGCGATAACTGATACAAGATATAAAATTTGCTGTGTTATGGAAATGCCTCTTGGATTTAGGATAAAGAACTCCAGATTCATTTAAGGTTGATGTGCAATTTTGCATGTGGAACTAGAATTTCTGTTATCCATTACAATTTACAATGTATATGGGAAAAGAAAAGGTTTTCCAATGTTATAGATTATCTTCACCATTGGAAAACAGTGTATTCTTTTCCCAACATCTTGCCAGCTATATGCATTAATTGTTGAATAAGCGTGGTAAAGAGTTTGGTCAGCAACAGTTTCACTGTTTACAAGGAATGACAGTAGTAATATGCTGCAAGCCTTTGTTGAGGAGGTACTATATTAAATGTGTATCCACTTCAAGTACTCCGCTGCTATTCTCTGTTATACATCCAATGTTTCCAAAATGTTTTCCAATTTTGTGGGATAATTTCTTTCTCTAAAGTGGATAGTAGAATTTGACGCTTGCATGCTGGAGGTATGTATTGGACAACTCTAGAACATCGAACATAGAAGTGTTATAGAAATACTTTCACAATTATACTTCAATTTTATAACCAAGGAACATAAGATGCTTTTAAAAAAATTATAAAGTAACGAGTACACTGCAGTTTGGACAATTAAAACTTCCGTGACCACTAATAAATATCAGTGGCAGTGATCACTGGTCAGTTTTACCTGTAATCAAAAGCAGTAGTTACTAAAATATTAAAGCTCGTAGGCATATGATAAACATATTCTCAAAAGTTTATTTAGACTTAAGACTATTTTTGTTGCGTTTGAATTGCATAGCAAAAGCACTGAATGCTGGTGTTAAAATTTTCGAACTGATTTTTATGAGTTCTTAAATAAGATTGTACATGTCTGATACTAGAGAAGAAAATGTTGAAAACCCAGATTATGTTGGGTATATTCTGAAGCAAGGACATTGCACGGCTCAAATGAATGAAGCTTTAAATGATTGAAATGATACGACTTCATGTGTAAGTCTATTGAGATTTATGGTAAGGGCTTCTATTGACTTCTAAGTTCTAACAGTCATTTTAACTGGCCCAATTTACAAAGTAAATTGTGTGTGTGTGCCGTGCAATCATAATATTTATTGTGGTTTACTGTTCAAGCTAGTTTTGTATGACTGAATTTGTTGACTCCCGACCTACTCTTGTGATACAGAGATCATTGTTTCAGTTGGTACGACAATGCCACAATTGATTTCCTCCGTAGAAAGGATTCCTCACCAGAGTAATAGAATCCCTCTAAGCAGAATTATATGAAGGTACAAAAGACAGAATACTGCAGTTTTAATTGTATCAAGGAATTGCTGATGTGTGTTGTTTATGTTTGTTTCAAGGAGAAGCTTTTTTATTTATTGACATGAATGATTGCCTATCCTAAATTGTGTTTTTCCTTGGCCAGGTTTTTTATACTTAGAGATTTAGTTGCTCAGAGAATAGAGTTTACACGTGGAAAGGTGAAACCATGTAAACTCAATATGATTATACATGTATACTTCATCTTTAAAATTTGCTAACGTGAAGTGTTGGGATCGGATTTAAGGTTTAACTGTTGTAAAGCAAGTGCTGGCTTACTCCAGTTTGAATCTGGAAAAAGACAGTCATATATATGGAAAGTGCCAAATATCCAGTTGTCATGTAAAGTGGCTAAAAAGAAATGCCGAAACTTCTTTTACTTTTCATAAAGATTCACTCTCTTTGTATCTGTGACTCTGGAAGCACCGATTTCTTTAATGAAGGTTGCCTGATAAAAATTGTTTGTGATGATTCTTGAATCGACAACAAAGCCGTTGTAGTTGTACATTTTCTTGTTTCACAAATCATAAGAGATGGGTCTGCATTTTCTTGTTTCATTTACATCATCGCAAGCTAGTTCTGAATTATAAGTAAAGGTAAACGAAAACATGATATACATATGTAGCGTTTGATCTATTTCGTTGCTGTTCGCATTAAAAAGCACATATTAAGTCATTCCCTTCTTCGCTGGGCCGTAGGTGGTAGTTTCTCAGATGGTCCACAGGGAAGTTTCTGCCCAGTCTCCCTTTCAATTCTGCTCTTCAGCTCTCTTAGTATCCTAATTTGGCCAAGCTTCTCAGGAGATAATTTCTCCCAGTAGATACCTATAAGAGAATACCAACCAATGGAAAGTGATTAAGACATCCATTCCATCATAACCAATGAATTCTCAGGTGCTTTTTTTGCCCTTCAGAAATTACTATAGCTAATGCCCTTTAGTAATCAGACTAACCCACATCCTAAACAAAATTAGGATGGAGATAGTTAGAGGTTTAAACAACAACTTTAGTGCTTCACAGACCTTGGGGCTTGAGGATGCTTGTGTTGGTGAATATGACTTGGGTGGGAGTGCATATGATGTCAACAGGAACATCATGGATCAACAATTTCTCCACTGGAATATCATCTACCAATTGGCAATCATGCACTGCAAGAGCAATGAATAGAATATATATAATTAAAATTAAATAAAACTGTTAGATACAATGGAATAACCATCTACATTGTATGTTTGCACTAAGCTTAAGGAATTGCCATTCAATTTCTTCTCTCTCCAGCTACAAAATGATCCTGTCGTTATAATTTGGAAAGAAGCACCAACCTCAAAACCCCATATTAGCTTAATATCAGTTGCTCAAAATAACGACTTAAAAGAAATATAGTCATAATGTTGCTTAATGAGAAGATGGTATAGCAGCTTTTACTATCATCCACGGCCTGAAGTTATGTTTTTGAGAATTTAGGTTGACATATTTCCTTTTTCCATAAACTAAACAAAGAAAAAAAAGCATCTGTCTGAGGTATTGAGAGAAAAGGTTTGGGGAGGGGGGGGAGAGTAGGATCCAGAACAGCTATTGTACCTACCAGAGGTGACAATTGGTGTCGAATCATCAATGGCCCCCATATGACGCAGCATCCCATATTCAAGCTCTGCAAATCCCTGCACCCCATATCTCTTTCCACATCAGAGAATCTTCTATAGTAAAACCTGTTGACCACTACTCTGAATTGGAGATGATTTTTGAAACTGCATTCATAATGCTGAAATCATTGTATCTTGTAATACTAGGCGGCTATTAACTGATACTAAGACATCCACAAAAATTCAAAAATTCGTACATGGAATGAAGACAAAAAAAACTTAGCAATGAAAGGACAAAGCAATCAGACCTTAACTCATAAACTAAGTCTACCTATAATATACTGACATCAAACTGGATCAAGAAGTGTAGAATAGAAAATGCTATTACCTCTCCTTTGCCAAGACGAGCACCTGTTTTTGGATCAACAGCAACTGAACCAACAACAATGAGATCCACCTTGATCCTTTCATCCAACCCAATTGGCCTTCCATACTTGGCAACCCCAACAGAGGTGCATGCCTCATTAATGGCATTAGGGGGCAACATATGGGATTCAAGAACAGTGAAAAACCCTGTCCTCAAACGGGGTTGAGGAGTCAACAGCTTCTTTCCACCTATGCATACATGATCATCAGCTCTCAACGAAAAACCAATAACAAAACAATCAGCTTTTAATTATTCATCTCCATCCCGTTGGAGTCTAATGAAAATAAAAATAAAATAAACAAGAAGACCTGAAGGGGAAAAAAAAAAAAACTAACCAGAGAGAGTGAGAAACCTGACTTGCTTTTGAGGAGAATCAGGGTTTACCTTCACACAATCAGCATTATGGAACGCATCTAACCCGGCCAACTGCCATAACCCGACCCATTAACAAACCAAATCCACTACATAAAAAATTAAAAAAAAAAAAACAGAAAACTGATTAGCTAATTGTTACAATTACATTGCTAGCAGCAGCTGAGGCGCCAACAAAATTGGGGATACGATGGTGAACAGGTCGAGGGTTCTGAGCAAAGTTATGGGCCTCCATCAAATCCCAAATTCTCTTGCGGATCACCCATTTCCAAGCTTTGGGGTCATCTTCTGTATCGGACTCCATCTCTCTCTTAGAAGTCTCGGCCATGGCTTGTCTAGCATTGGCGTCGAGTCGTAATCTCTGGGCCTCAAACGCGGACTCGTCGAGAACGGCGTCGTGTTGGGGAAGATGTGAAGCAGTAAATTCCAGCTTCGGATTAGAACAGAAGAGTCTCTTAACAGAAATTGTTGTTGAAGAAGAAGAAAAAGGAAGGCTTTGGAATTTGTGAACCGAGAAGAGAGTAGCTGAACCTGAAGCTGATATTCGGGTAACTGTTGAATCCATACTTCGCTCCGCTCCACTGGATCTGATTTTCTTCTTATTTATTTATTTATTTATTTTCTGAAAAAATAGCTTTTAGACGTGGCTAGTAATATTTTTATTTTTTGTGTCCGTTAAAAAAGATAAGGAATGGACGGCTTTGATTTCACTCCAACTGACTTTGGAGTGAAAAGATTCTCTAATTAATACATCAAGATATGCTAGCAGTTGTTGGGAAAATATTTTTCATATTTTTTTTCTTAAATATTATTATTTTATTTTAAAATATTTATGAAAATGTTGCATTTAAAGAAGAGATCAAAGTAAAAGAAAAAGGTTAATGGTACATTATTATCGATAAAATAGTATTAGATTTGTAGCTGCAGTATCCTGAAGTCTCAAGAGTCCGTTATTAGAATTTTCTTTGCTTACAAAAAGAAACAATTAAATTCTGGTAATTTTAAAAAATAAAAAATTCAAAGAGGGGGTTGAAAGCACACATACACGAGGCAGAGGAACGTCCATTCGGTGTTATCAAACTCCTAGCAAGTTGCAACCCAGGGAGAGGTGGGGAGAGAGAGAGAGAGAAGCAACAGAAGAAGAAGAAGAGAGCAGCAATGGGAACGAAGCAACCCATCTGAGTAGGACAGACAAATTGGGCTTTGGATTAAGAAAATAACAGAAAAAAGGCCCAATTAGCTTAAATTACAAGCTCTAATTTACAACAATTCCACAAGCTTCAGATATGAGACTCTCTCTCCCCCTTTCTACTCTCAAAACTCAGCACATCTCCTGCAAACAAGGAATCTACTCAATCATCCTCATTGAACAAACCTAATAAGTTAATCGCTACAAATATTAGAGGTCTGAGTAAGGTGGATGATAATGAAAACCAAATTAACAGAATCTATCCCAGTATCAAAGCAGTGTAGTTAACTATTACAAGATAAGTGAAGCAACGCAAAGCACCATCACCAAATACATTAAATACCTTGCCCAACGCCAAGAATCCTTGAAAAAACAATGTCTATTTCCATTGTAAATCCTTAAACCCCAATTACCTTCTATGAGGTTTCTCTAATTGACTGTAGCTGGGAGAAGGAAATCCGGATTATTGACCCAGCAAGCGAACTCGCATGTTTGCACACGAGGGCTTCAGTCGCCTGCTCCTCAGTTTCAAACAGCACAAGGGCCTGCTTCTTCCCATTCATCTCAAAGAGTTTGGTGTTCACAATGGCGCCATGCTCCTCCAAATGGCTTACTATCTCCTCTTCAGTGATGTCTTGAGGAAGAGTGGAAAGGTGGATCATCTTTGTTGGTGAGCAACAGTACTTGTAGTTCTTTGCAGCATTTCGGTTGAAACGATTGAGATTGGAGTTGATGTATTCGTGTGTATCAGCACCTTGAGTTATGTTTGGATGCTTAGAGAAGTTTACCTCCAACCGCTTCCCAAAAAGCATAGCACCCTGTTCCACAGTTGAAAACCATTAAAAAGAATAGTTCAAATTTGAAAAATTAAATAAATAAGCGCCCTCAGACTAAGATAAAAGACCTAAAAATTAGGAAAGACAATTACAACATTGCAATAGCATCTCTTTCATAAATAAAATACAACTGGCAGGAGCAAGTGAAAGAAATGCAAATGAAGTGGAAAAAGAGATTCAACAAACAACTAATTGATTTTTATCTGAAACCACAAAAAGGGACAATTTTTAGTCAACTGACAGAATCTTTTCCTTCTTATCTTTTATCATTTTTATTTCATGTATCAAAATTATGGAACACCAACGTTGTGGCCCCTTATTGATTTTGTAGTGTTTACACCTTTAAATAAGCAGACTGCAGAAACTCAGGAGCTCAGTGAGACGAGTTGACACCACAAAAAATGCAAGAAGAATCAACATAGAGAAAAGAAATAAAAATGCCATGAAATGAAAAAAAAAAAATTGGAAGTTTTTTCCGCTTAAGCTCTCTGAATCCTGGAGTTACGATATATCACATCATCACATGGACTGACAGAAAGACAGCTTCATTTGAGTTGAGAAAAATGTTGTCAACACTCAATAAGATAAAATGCATAGAAAATAAACTAAATAAGACAATTTGACGTGAAATTTAAGCATAAGATCAATTGCAAGGAGTTGTCAACAAAACATTTAGAATAGCATCAATCAATGTAATGTAGTGCGAGAAGCTTTTATGACAAAGACCTTCAGGAAATGCACTGCCAATTCTGCCTGAAAACCATCTCCCATCTGAACAAGCGCATGATCCGGTTTGTTGTGGAGAAGCTTAATCCTAACAATGTTTCCATAGAGGGAAAACAGGTTGAAAAGCTTATCCTCATCTACTCTCTGAGCACAGGAGAGATTTTCAATGTGAATAGCAGATATATGTCAGCCAAAACTACATAATTCACAGAAAAGAGCTAACTTACATCAGGATTTAAATTGGATACAAGAACTGTACACCTATCGTTTGTCCCACTAATTCCAGGAGGCAAACCTCCACCAAAGGCTGCAGCAATTGCAGCTGCATTGGCCATCTAATCAAAAGATGAACAAATAAATCAAACTGTATCACAACTAAAAAGTGTATACGTAAGACAGTTTTAGAAACTAAAGAAGCTTTGAACAATTATCTTGATGAGGGCCAATCACAAAAGATCCAACTATTTCACATGAAAATGGCAAGCATTATTCATGTAATCAATATGTACGACACAAAAACAAAATTCCAAAAACAGAGAAATCTGAGGCATCAATTCATGCCATGCCATTTCCTCTGTTTCTCTTTTTTTTTTTTTTGCATTTTCCATGTTGAAACACAAAGAAGGCTGAAGATGATCAGCACTAAAATAGCATGTACATACACGGCAAAAAGTATGCAACATAGGTCCACAAACCTAGGGGATATGATGTTTCTGCTTATTCCAGGGATCATTCCAAAAAAATATTGGGAGAAATGCAACAAGGAATGCAGATGCATATCAGAGTATGATGTCCACCTCATTGTGGGTAAACAAATGAGTCTCTCAACTCTCAATTCCACGTCCTAGACTAAATAAACAAAGCTAAGCTAGTAATATAATATAACAGTTGAAAGCAGTTATAACTTATAAAATCTTCAAAAATGCATACACATGTTAATATTCAATGAGAAGGGAGAAAAAGAAAAGGCAAAAAAGTGATAACAGCCAACAGACATCATGTGTGATAACTTGTATGACGTCCTGAACAATACCCACCTGTGGATATGCAACTGCAACAAAAAAAAAACAAAACAAAAAAGAGTCAGTTATATTCAAGCTAATAGCAGTATAGATCACTGTATAGCTTCCAAATTCAACACCTGCCCCAGCCTCAGGAGGTTGAAGCGAAATCATATCATACCTCCTGCATCCCCATATCCAGCCTGTTGCATAAGGAAACAGAGAGGAATTTAGTAGTTTGCATCTCTATTAAGCAACATGAATGTGGACTCAAGAAAAATAAAAACCACAGAATATAGCATACTTGTGAAGATCTGCCTTTCTGTTCAGAAGGTAGATGTGGGTTAGTGAAATCCCTACACAGAGAAATAATAATAATATTAAATATGAAAAGATAATGCCATAATGATAGAAGAGAGCATTATGGCAGAGTTAAGACAGTGAATCCATGCAACTACTCACAAACCTTGAACGATCATTATTGTAGTTCACTTGCAACTCATCCAAGCTGAAGGGTGAACATGAAGAATAAACTTATATCAGCAAGAGGAAAAAAGAACCAAAAATTCTTTTTTTTTCTTTTTTTTTTTTTTGCACATCAAAGGCATTGAAAATCAAGAGTTCACACAGGTGAAAGCACGGACAACAACACTCAGATACCGCAAAGAATAGAGACAGTGACACATGATTTTTCGTTTGGTGGGCAGTTAAAATTGGATACTAATTGGTCAAATGTACTACGTACTTTGAAAACTGAATGTCCAGCTGACAGCAACCATCATAAATATTGCGTCCCTACAAAATAACCAAGCATCAAAACTCATCCAAAATAAATCCACTTGCAAGACCTTGATCAAAGTTACAAATGAAAGTCATATCATGAATAAAAACTTAAAAGATAGAGTAATACCTGAAGAGAAGTCCTAGCTGCAACAGCGCTCTGGCGTAACTGATACTGAATAAGAGCTTGAAAACCTGAACAGTGAACACGGATAATAGATGCAAAATAACTATTAAAAACCATGGAAAACCCTTATGCACAACTCTGTTGCAATCATTATGCCTCTGTCACCCACTGAAAATCACGAGTAGTCCACAAAAGCACTCGAAGCAAGGAGTTAGAGAAAAAAAATACAGATGATTCAAAACCATATCGCAGACCCATTAGAATGTTGATCATGAAAATATAAGCATACAAAAAGACCTCAATGTCTCTAGGTGAGAACTAAAATCTGAGAGAGGAGAGAGGAAGGAGAGGAGAAAGAGAGAAGAAAACTTGAAGAAGCTGACCAGCCGACTTCTGGAATGTGACGATCTTCTCCACAATTCCATGAGGAGAAAAAACTTGTTGCAGCACTTCCACAGTAATAGGATATAGCATGTGATGGATTGTAACTAAAAGAATGCGATTCGGCTGTTCATCCAGGTTCCCCAACAGCAAACACCATAGAGACAGAAGAGAGAGAAGAGAATAAATAGAGAAGCATAGACAGGGAGGAGAGATATATAGAGAAAATTTTAGTTAGAAAACAAGAACAAACAAAATACCTGTATAATGTTAAACTTACAAAAAAAAAGTATCAAACAAGTGATGATAATTGAAGAGAGATGAAAAGCTAACTGTTAGTGATCATTATCTATTGAAGAGTTATAATTTGCTTTTCATCAGGAAAACCTAATGGTTTAATTGCATGACTGTTACAAGTAAATGATTAATATTTGCCTAAGTATTATTCCTCTACATGCCAGCAGTTGGCAAAAAAAAAAATTTCCAACATAGGTAATATATATATATATAGCTGAATAAATTTGTTTTCTTCCTGTTAATGAATAAGCCCCTAGTTCATGGTCATCCTTAACATTGTTTTACTTATTTGGAAAAGCAGTTTTTCAGTGTTTAAGATAATGTCAACTGCATGGTAACAATTGAAAAGGCAAATCCTTGCTCCTCTAAAACACTTTATGCATAAATATAAACAACTACATTTCAATTTAGCATATGAGGCTATAAAGCACTAACCTCATCTCCTCGTCCTTGAGAATTTTGATCCATTGTGGTTAGTTCCTGATGCGATGAGAATTGGACATAAACATTTCTACCCCTATAACAATAAAAGAAGATTCAAAACATATACTGAAGTTTGTATATCTGAGACAAGAAAGGTTGATAGCTTTAGATCATAAAATTCTACAGAAAACGAAAATGAAAAATCCCAAGGTTAACAAGCATACACAAAATGGCATACCTTATGGTTGGCTGGACGTTTGCATAGAATTGCAGAGCATTGATGGCTGAAGTAACATCTTGCATTTGAAGGAGAGCCTGCACATATAGTGGGGAATAACACAATATGTTGCAATGCATTTTTCTTCAGCTCAAATTTTAAATTATAGCCACTTTTGATCAATGGAAATAAAAAAATAAAAAAAACCTGATTTTTAGCACGAAGCATAACTAGTTTTGTTATGACCCCAAATGGCTGGAATAACTGAAGTAAATCATTCTGAAAAGAATATTGCACACAGCATCAGAGATAAACATGCTCAGCCAATTAAACAGATACATCTCGTAAAGCTGATAAATTTTTCAAGACAACAAAAATACAATGCCTTCTCCTGAAGAAAAAAGAGGGTATGTAATTTGATTGCAACAAAATGATTCATACACAAACTATAGTTTTCCATTACCACTCACATTTAAATTGACTTATGACTGTAAAGTGTTCTGAGCAATTTAGAACAACTTCTTACTTCATCCAACAAAATTCCTAAATGGCATTCTATGGTTAAGATAAACCATAGCATACAGGATAACATCAACTCAGCCTCAGTTAAACAAATAACTGTTTTATTTGAGATGGTACCTATTTAACAATTTGTAAAATCAAGTATAATTCTAGTATTTCTCCCTCAGAGTCTGGATTATGCTGAGCCTTAGTTAACAGCAGCAGTATAGCTCAGGCTTAACAACTGGCAGCTTAGCTTGTTATAAGAATCTATTTATGTTCAACAGAAAAAGAATCTTTTTGTTCATTGTATTGATAAGACAATAACTCAATTTCTTACAAGAGGAGGGGAAATCCCCAAATAAGGATGCCCTGTTATGGATACTTTTCACTGTGTTATATATTTCCATCACCAAGAATCATCTTCTCATCCTATTGCATATAGCAATACCATTTCAATTGAGAGTTTCTACAATAAAATGGTTGAAGTTTCTAAGGTTTACTACCACACTGGACAACTGAAAAAATGGTAAATGGTAGAATAGTGATTCCTATTTTCGCAATTTTCTATGCTTAGTACATTTGAGTTCCTTTTTCATTAATATTTGCAAAAGGATAAACTCCATTCTACACATATTCTAAACTTTCATTTCCACTGGTGAATGCAAGAAATGCCAAAAATCTTTTAAATTGAGGGGTGAACCTTATCACCAATCATAAAAACCTTTCAAGCATATATGACACTTTGATAAATACAAAGACTATGTCAATGCTTAAAAGTATGACTCCTCATTGAATTCTGTGCATATATGTGCATGCAGAGATGCCCGGGCGTGTCAGAAACCAAAAGAGAGGGAGAATATACTTCAGAAATCTCATGCCCCACATTGCGTACGTGGATAACTTTGGAAGGTTCTGCCATCTTGTACCACCCTGGAAAAAAAAAACATTCCTGCAGCTTATATTTCCAGTATCAAAAGCATCACATCACATCGAAGAGTATCTCACCCAAAATGTAAGCAACTAAGTACACCAATTCCCTCCAACCGTAAATGGTACACAAGACAATGCACATTCAGTCCTCAAAATTAACAACAACATTCACATTGAAAACTGAATAGCAAGTTTTACATGTGGACCAGAATAATCATTAGAAACAGAGTTCCATAGAAAACGAAATCAAGCAAGTTCAGTAATTTATCTTTCAACAGCTAAAAGATAAACTATATATACAATGTAAGTATCTCAGCCAAAATGTAAGCAACTAAATTCACCAGCTACCTCCATTCATAAACAGTACACGAGACAATGCTCATTCAGTCCTCAAATGAACAAGTTCACATTGAAAAACTGAAAAAACAAGTTTTACACGTGGACCAGTATTTTAATCATTAAAAAACAACAGTTGCATAAATGTAAAACAAAATTTAAAAAAAGAACTGAACCAAGTTCAATAATTTATCGTTTAAATTAGCTATAAAAAAATAAATAAATAAATAAAAACTGTATAAACAATGTAATTGCTCATTTTTGCAGCAACGCAAGAGTAAACCAAAAGCAATTTACAAAAAGTATTAAAAAAATCGAAATAAAGCAATAAGAACACTAAATCACAGTGAACGAAGAGGATAAGCTATTGAACCCAAAAGTAAGAAAAGGTGATTTAGAGTATTCGAAACTGAAAACCCTAGGGCGCCCGGTTCAGAAGCTAAGAAATAAGAGGTAAAACAAAAAGAAAAACTTTGAATCTAGATAATAGGTAATAGCTATGAAATTCGAAGCTAAAAACTTCATTTCTAGTTAAGATTTTTCTCAGCGGCGAAACAGACCATACATTAATCCAAGAAAACAGAGAGTGAGATGGAAATCGAGAAGAGAGACAGAGAGAGATGATGAACTTGCCTGTGAGATAGATAGAGAGAAAGAGATGAGAGACTGAACAGAGAGAGAGAGAAGGAGAAAGAGGATCGGAGATATATAGATCGACTGCTACGCACGCATGTTGTTTCTGTTCGAAGCCGTTTTACCCTATTCCCCTGTGTAACCATTTAATTTTATCCAAAAACAAAAAGAAATTCCGCAACGCCACTTCATTTTTATTTATTTGAACTAATTACAGTTTTTTTAAATTCATTATTATATAATTTTTATTTATTTATGGAAATAGAAAGAATACAACAATCAAATTTTAATTTCAAACAAATTAGGGTACTCTAAAAAATAAGCTCACAAACAATATCAACAATCACACGTCTTAGACTCTTTCTATTACTCGAATTTTATACTTCCATTTAAGTCTATTACTAACTAAATCCAAATCATTATTTAAGACTCGTAAGTCTATGTCTATTACTTACTTTTAAACTGTTATAAGTCTATTTAGACATTTTTAATCTCATCAACCATTAAGTTCTCCCATTTACGAACCGCTATATGGAGAGATCTCCGTAAAACATGCCCAAACCATCTAAGTCTTCGTTATCTCACCTTATCACAGACCTCAATTATCTGAACTTTTTGCCGAATATATTCATTATTAATTTTATTCAATCTAATATAGCCACACATCCATCTTAACATTTTCATTTCTGTTACACTCATTTTATGAAAATGTTGCACTATAAGTGCCCAACACTCACTAACATATAGCATCGCTGGTCAAACAACAGTCATATAAAATTTACCTTTTACCTTCAATGGTATTTTCTTATCGCATAAGACTCCTAATGCTCATTTCCATTTCGTCAATTCTACCTGTATTATATGACGACATTTATTTTGAAATAGATAGACTAAATATCTAAACTGTTTGGCTATTGGACTAAAACTACATCCAAATTAACCTATTATTCTTTTTTTTTTTCTTTAAACTGGACTCACAGTGTATATATTTTGTTTTATTTCTATTTAACTTAAAACCATTGTCCTTAAAAAATTTTATCCACACTTCAAATTTATGATTAACTTCCTGACTGGTCTCATCGAATAAATTTATAAAAATACAATATATTTTCATTAATAAAATAAATTTTATTTTTATTTTCTACATATCTAACTTTTTTTTTCAATAACAAATAAAAAAGTCTTTATTTTTTTTACCTTTATTTTCATTTAAATCTATAAATTTCCCATTGTTGTGATAATTGGAGACATAAATATATATATATATATATATATATATATATATATATATATATTAACCCATAAATTGTGAGCATTGTAATCTTAATTTGTCACGTTTTGGGTAAAAAGTGCACTTTAATAATTTTTTTATTTTTCGCTAATTTATCGATGATAGCAACAACATAGAATAATTTATTTTATTATTTAATTACAATATATATATATATATATATATATATATATAAAAGATTGTTAAATTTTAAAGTATGACTTTATTTTAAAAAACAAAAAATCATTTTCTTAAAAATATTTTTATTGACTAAAATTTTATTAATATTTAAATATCATAAAATATCGAAATAAACGATTGTATCGTGATTTCACAAATAAAGGTTATCGCCTTAAGAAATGGCATTCAAACGACGAACCGCTTGACATCAATTTTAGTTGTGTATTAGGGCAAAACCAACACAAGTTGGCTAGCCACCCCCTATAAAATGCCTATCAAAGACTCTCAAACCCTACAAATTGCTAACTTCAGCTTCACCGGCGTCATGCTGTTGCAGACCCAGAAAAGATCAGCCATCCTTATTTTTTTGTTTCCCCATCCTTCTTTCCTGTTTTTCCCGGATTTCTACAACTGGGTTTTGTCGAGTAGCTCTCTTGTGAGCCATTCAGATTGTCAGAGAGTGATGAATCTCTTGTGCTAATGCAGCGCCAATCTCTCGCAAGACTGGCGCAATGAGCAGCACTTTCCACACGAGATTTCTGACTTTTTTTTTTTTTTTTTTTTTAAATTCCTTTGCTATATAGTGTTTGGTTCCTGAGAAAAATGAAAAAAACTGATTGTGTTGTGTTTTCCGATGTGAAGATAATTACTTGTTTTTTAAATTTTGCTGTTCAAATTTACAAATTAAAGTTGTGATAAAATCGGAAATATAAAAAAGAATCGAACCTGAGTTTTTTATGATCACAAATTTTAGTGTTGATTTTTTAAAATAGCAATAAGCCAGTTGCAAAAGAAGCTCTCAAGAATTACGCCCTTTGTCACAGCATAATTCAGAGCAGATTGTGAAGAAAGAAATGATAGAAAGATCCCACGATGAAAGCCAATTTTTAATATTGTCCTTCATTGATAAGGAAATGTGCATGACTCAATTGAGCTCGTTGTCTCAGGTTATCCAAAGAATCTGAAGAAACCAGGCAAAACAGGTGACAATCTGTGAAAGTCACTTTATATCTATCTACACACTCCCCCTAACATATTCCTCCAGAACTTATGGCAAAGAATCATGGCGGCTGATGGGATGTCTTTCATCTTTGATGAAGAATGAAGCTTGCTTGTGCATTTTCTACATTTAACTAACATCTAACATTCTATGTCGTGTGCCTTGATCACAATCCAACCCACAAACTTCTAACACAATACCACCTCTGGACACAAACGGGTTGATTCGTACCCACACCAGCGAAAAAACTGAAGCTACAAGTATTGACCAGACAACAATAATGGTGGGAAGCCTGTCTTGTTTGGCCATCAAACCCTTGAAGAATGGATAAAGATGGAGAATGACCCAGACTGCAAAGAATAGCTTCCCAAAGAGTGGACCCCATGAATCATAGCCGTTATTGATGGCATCTGCAACTCCAACTATGATTCCAATATTGTTTATGATAAGTAAGGTCATGGGGGGGATCAACAAAGATGTCCATTTAAAAATGTAGAGCTCTGAAAATTCTCCATCATCTCCTGCTTTCGAAGTAACCGTGAAATTAGTGTTAACACCTGCCAGTACCTTGAGCAGACCCTGGAAAAGAGCAAAAAGGTGGGATGATGTGCCCCCAATAAACCAAAACTGCATGTGTATGCCACCAGTCGTGTATGCCAACTCCTCCCCATTGCATTTCAAGGACACTTGTTGCAGCAATGGATATTAAGAGGGACATGAATATGATGCTTGCATAGTTACTGATCTGTAATCATACGCAGACAATATTCTGTGAGAAAACTCCAGACAAACAGAAAATTATGCTAAGATTTTGACACTTGTTGACAAGCATGATCCTGAAACTAAATCTTGCTGATATAATAAGACTGAAGAATTTAGGATGACAGTATCTCTATATATTTGACAAATTGTACAAAGGGTATTAATACCTCAGGGACAATGAATTTTCCTGTAAGGAGACAAATAGCTGGCATTTGAGAAGTTGTACAAAGGGTGTTAATACCTCAGGGACAACGAATTTTCCTGTAAGGAGACAAATAGCTGGCAACGTACAATAGGCGACCAAGGGAATCGATGTCAATGGATAAACAACTGAATTTATGTATGAAAACCGCTCCAAAGGTTTCAAGCCGCAGCCATACCCATACCATATTGGACAGTGCTGACTCAACAAAATCTCCACAGATCCCAGTGCCCACCGCAGAACCTGCTGTAGACGATCTGAAAGGTTTATTGGAGCTGAACCCTTAAATGCTGGTCTTCTTGGTATGCAATAAACTGAACGCCAACCATGGCAATGCATCTTGAAGCCTGTCAATATGTCCTCAGTGACAGAGCCATATATCCAACCAACCTATAACATAGTTGAAATTTAAGCAAGAGGAGCATGAGATTTCATTTCTCAAAAGAAACCATTGGGTGGGAAATAAGTCTAGTTCGGGATGTGGAAGACTGGCATGCCTACCTCTTTCCCCCATTCAGTTTTATCTTCATAACCACAGCTAATGACATGAATGGCCTCTTTCAAAAGTGATGCGGAAGTTGCTTCTTTTGGAAGTCCACCGTCTTCCATGAATGTTGAAGCTATAAAAACTGGTGACTGTCCAAATTTTTTCTCAAATTTTATTTGGGACATTAACTCTGATCTGTCATTATCTATTCCTGCATTGAAAACATAGTTATTATATAAATGACCAGTGTTTCATACAATTTCACGCAAGAAAACCCACAGAGATAAACTAAAGCGCCTGGACTAACTTGCTAATTGCTGTAATTCTGTCAAGAAAAATTCAATATCAATTTTACAAGGTGCAGAAGTACGACGGGAGATTATTTATTACTCTGGCATGTTTGTTAAGATGTTACATATACAACTCTTACCAGCTGAAAGATATCCTTACCTTCTATACCCTCCTCAATCTTTTCCAATGCATATATCTGCTTGGAAGTCTCTTTGTTCTTCTTCTTCTTCTTCTCATTTGATTTCACTTTCTTATTCTTCTTTCTAGATCTGCAACAACAGCAGCACAACCATTTTGGCAAGCAATTACATGTCTTCCGTGGTGGCTTCTTTTTGATGGGGGCATCATATCCATAAATTGCCTGCCTCCTGAAGACACAGCCAGTACCAACATATATAGGTCCTTGGATTCCATCCAATCCTTTCATGTTGATCTGAAATAAAAAAGAAAATGGAATCAGCTTCTCCTTCAAGACGATAAAGAAAAATGTGCTTGCATATATCATATAAACATTACCAAGATTTTTACATACATCAAAAAAATACAACATTCCGGTTGGAGTATCTATCATGGCGATCAATCCCATCAAATCTTTGAGGAGATTGTACATAACATACTTGCTTTCCAGATATTGGATCCATCATGAAGCACATGGCTTCCCGAAGTGCCTTGCTGTTGTTTATATAGTGATCACAATCAACATTCAGTAGATATGGAGCATTTGTTATGACTGCAGATACCCTCACCTTCATTAATCAAACAAAACAAAACACTTAGGAGAGGAAGTTATGGAACAGCATTGATAAATGACAGAAGTTAGAGAGAGAGAATTACCAAAGCATTCATTGCCCCAGCTTTTTTGTGGTGCACAAATCCTGATCTCTTCTCACGAGACACATAAACTAGACGAGGCAATTCATTTCCTTCATCATCATAAACACCATTATGACCCGGGAAAACCTGAAGGGCGATCATGATAATGATCTTTAGAATCACTTACCGTCTTAGTAATGAAGTACAAATTGATGTATTCAAATAGCTTTTACTACCTGGATCATTCCTGGATGATCCCTGACATTATTCCCTGGCCATGGGGTCCCATCCTGCATTGTCCAACCGTCCTCAGGAACCTTCTGTGCCATGGCAACCAATCCATTTATTCGAACTTTAAACTCTTCATATTCTCTCTGCATCAACATGAAAAAAAAAAAAGGAAAAGAAAACAGAATACAGTATATTAATATTTTTTATTCAACCTAAACTTGTCTATCATGAAGTTATTAAATCCTTGTGTCGGTTATGATGGTTGCCAACAAATCAAATTTAACTTCCCATGAACCAAATAACCAAATGCAAGCTAAGGCTTCTACACCTGTCATTTTATTTATTACTAGAGTCTGGAGCTACCCTTTATTCCTTAGTTCCTTAGTTCCAAAAAAGGGGAAGCCCTCCCCCTAGGGGCCCCCACATTACAGTAAAGCAATTTAGTAATGACACAGAAAAATGCTAGGGAAAAATTCACAAACCTTCATAGCACGGCGTTCCCTAACAAATGCAGGATCTACTTTATCATTCAAATAGTCAACCTTCTGGGCAAAGTACCATTCTGGAGCACGAGGTTCAATTTTGAACTTCTTGCAGAAAGGGACCCACTTTCTTGCAAATTCAGACGTCTCAGATAGTGCTTCAAAAGTGAGCATGGCAGCACCATCATCTGAGACATAGCATGCAACTTTGTCGACTGGGTAATCTACAGCAAGGATTGACAGAACTGTGTTTGCTGTGATAAGAGGAGGTTCTTTCAATGGATCAACTGTACTAACAAACATATCTACAGCAGCTAACCCAGATGGCTTCCCCTCTTTTTCATACCTATTAACAAATTGGAAGACATTAAATGTGAAACTGCCAAGGTCAATGACTACAATGAGAGAGAAGAGAAGAGATGGTATACCTCAATGATAATCGATCAAGATAAGTTTCACGCTCAATTGGGTACCATTTTGGGAACTGATCAAATATCCATGATACAGCAAACCATATTTCACAAATTACTGATGTTAGCCACAATCCATAAGCATCATTGACAGGATGGAGAATTCTATAGTGAAAAAAGAGGCCAAGAATGACAAGCCGGAGTAAAATTATCAATCTGTATGGATTTATCTTGCTTGAAGGAATTGGTAACTTCCTTGAAAGAGGCTGCCTTCCTTCATCCATCCTACCAAAGCATATAGATAGTTAAATTTTCTAAAACAGGGAGAAGCATAATTAACTAAAAAATAACTTAAAAAAAGTTTAAACAATAACAACATGCGGCGGACCTTCATTTCCCACCATACTAGTATAGATGATATCAGAGAATAATGCTTCTTGTTGTTATAGGTAAAATATTATGATTTAAGCTAGTAAAACTGAGGCACATATACCTAATTGCACTTCTTTGATTCCTAAAACATCTTGCTTAACAAATTATAAAAGCATGCATGATTAGTGAATATTTATTATAATACAAAATATATTTCCTTGAGGAAATATCTTCATTTTACCAGTTTCATAGCAAGTACATCACCAATTCCCCATGGATAGTTTCAAGTGAAAGTCCAGTATGCTATACCTAATGTAGAAACCAATAGATATGTCGGACACCTGGGTCAAGAAACGTATTCTTAAATTTATTTGTTCAAATGAATAATCAAAATCATAAGTTCTGTGAAATAAGTAGATAACTAAGCCCCCTCTTTGTAGTTCTTGTAACCTTAATTACATTAGGATTTTTGGAAACCCTTATTCGATTTTAATTAAATAAAACTACGTAAATAAATAAACTACTTCCTATTAATTTCTTAAAATAATTAGTCCTAGAATCTAGGATTTCCTACATCAATACATTGTCTCATGGAACATGGTTTATTATGCATCAATTTCAGTGTAGCTTGCAAAGATTGAATGTTTCTTAATTGTAGGCTTTAGAGGGAGAAAATCTTCAAGAAGCTATAACTCATGCAGGGTTTCATTATTCAAGCCCATTGATGTTGCACAGATAAGTCCTCTGAGAAAGAATTCTTTCTTGTATATTTTATTATGAATAATTGTGTTTACATATATACAACTATTCTAATTAAGGAAATAATCAACTACATTTATTCTAATAATTACAGAATATTTTTCTTCCTATTTGTGAATCCTTAAATCATGCTTTCCTCAATAATTGAATAACAGCAAGTTTGAAGTGCATCTTTTATAAATTATCATGTGGTTTGCTTCCAGATTGCAAAATGCAAACTAGTTATTTCAATTTTCCCAAGCAATTACATTGAAAAGGAAAAAAGAGATATTATATGAGACCTGAAGCTTTCTGTTGATACTGATACATGAAATGAGATGTTACACTTGAAAACACTACGAAGTAACCTTCAATATGGCATTTGTCAGGACCTTTACATGATTAAATACAGTAAATTTTGGAAGGCCATTTTAGTAAATGATTCCTAGAAATAACAAGAATTTCAATCAATAACTCCACCTGAACTTTGGTTGCAACTAAAATAGGATTATCATCATATTATAATTTAATCATAGTTCTCTCACTACTCGAGCATCAAAACATCCAGAGGTTACATTAAGCACAAGGCCTTAACTTATGTGCAGTGCTTCCCTTTCTTTTCTTTCTTTTTTTAATATTGACATTTTGGCTGATTACGTGTAAACGATATCAATTATAATGTCTTCTAGTCTTGATTTTGATTGGGGGGGAGGGCAGTTCCCTTCTCAGCCCCAAGTTGATGATAGCTAAACAATTGATGACAACAGTAACCAGGTCAAACTATTAGAAAAAACCAAGTCCACTTCATATCAAGGAACAATTATTATAAACTCTTTGTTTAAAAGATGGGGAAGAAAGGAATTTGGTAAATATAACATTTAGTTAAGAAGGAAGATAAAATATACTTACATGGGCAAATCAGGATCATCCAACTCACCACTGACACTGTTTCCACCATCCTTTTCCCTTTGGTGCTTAATCACTTGAAGTTTTTCACTCTGCTTTTTCTTCCACTCCTCCATTTTCTCTTTCCATGCAATCGTTCCATACCCATACACTGCCAAGTCTTTATTAGGGTCCATTGCTCTTGGTTGCACTGCACCATCAACACAAAATAACAGCACACTGAGCAAAGAGAAGTAATTATAAATAGCAATTCCGAAATACTATATATTTAAGAACCAAACTTACAAGACATTGAAGAGTCAAGAAATGGCATTGCGTAAATCCGTTTTCCATGAAATGGGTGTATAACAAGAGCATGCTTATCAGAGGAAGTCCCAGCATCCTACATCAGAAGAGCCACAATACCATCATATGAATGGTTAACTATAATTACGTTTATACTCTAAGAATGAAATGTAGAAATGAATTTGCAGTCATGAGACACGAGCAAAAATAAAAGTTTCCATATAACTCGATTCACCTCTTCATGGTAAGTCAAGAGAGGAAGCGCTGAAGCTGGAGAACCAGAATCAAACTCAGATGGTGTAACAAACCCTGAAAAATTGGCTTGTGAACCCCGGCGACATTGAGCAGATAGCACGGCCTCAATGTGGGGAGGGTCTCTTCTATTGTTGGCAGAAATATCAAATTCATTCTCTATATCATCCGTATCCTCCTCTTCTTCATCCCCTTCAACTCTAGGACTCCCTGCAACATCTCAGGTTTTTTTTAGTTACATTTAAAATATTATTAAATCGATTACACAGGTAACCAGAAACAAAATGACCAATATAACAAAATAGTGAGAGGCTAACCTTTGATACGCTTGTATCTGGTTTTGCATTGAGGGCAGGCTTGGTTTCCTTCTCTTCTTTCATACTCGTAGCAGGATCGACAAACAGGAAATGCACATTCATTGCAGGCAACAAATGGCTCCCCGTCTACTGTAAACTCTATCTCATCCCCACAGATCTTGCAAATTTGCCCACTGAGTTCTTTAGCAGCCGTCACTTGGAATTCATTACATCCATATAAATGTAAAACTAAATCGAATTCCAGACATAAGGAAATAACCTGAAAAAGTAAAGGAAGTGGAATTCGAAGCTGTTTATTAATTTTAACTACTCCTTTCACTAAAGAATTGGTAGTCAGATTACTTATGAGGCTCCAAAGCTGCAAACTTTCATGCAGTAGTTTGTTCAGACGGCAGCGGGGAAAAAACTAATTACTGAGAAACCGTTGAGAAAATTACATTACAATAAATGAAGGATAACCAAAAGATAATGCACATTTTGCCCAGATACGATGGTTCATCGGTTAAAAAGGTAAACGCTAACTAAGCACAAGCATTACGCTTAAAAATGGCCCAAAGAGACATTGGACTGAAAGAAAACCATCAAAATCAACAAATGGAAGTTTTCTAACCGATTAGTATCACTCACTTGGACAAAAATCAGCTATTACTATACAAGAAGTTGGAAATGAGAGAACGGGCTCTCTTCAAAAGAGCATGCATTTATTTCAAATACCAAAAGCAACAATATTTCTGAAGTTCAAAGTTTTCAGAACCACAAAAAACTAATTTAAAAAAAAAAAAAAAAGAGAAGACGTATATCAGGATAACTTACTCTAGCAATCTCATCAGCATTGATGAGAACAAACTCATTTCTGTTGTGAGAACCCGCAATTGAGTCTTCCTTTGGTTTCCATGAAGCTAGACAGTATTGAAGTTGGGATTAAAGTCGCACACTCACAGCATAAACCTATCCTCTTCTTTCATCACTCCGAACCCACAAAGCCAGCAGCTTTCTCTCTGAGCTTTAGCCCACTTACACAGGCTCTT